>JZKD02S1948028.1:404989-415692 GCA_000966675.3 Picea glauca | reverse complement strand
GTTGGATAACTTTATTTATGCAGCACCGAGATATGAAGAATCACAATCTCATCTCCAGCCTAGTGATGAAGTTTCTTGTGTGGACCATTGGCAGAAGGGTATAATCATAGATCATTGTGATATCAATCTGGAAAGATAGGCAAGAACTCATTCCAAAACATTTGAAGACGTCTTCCTTCGCACAGTCCAAACAAGGATCGAGCCTAAGAAACAAGCACTTGGAAATGGTATATCTGGAAGGGGAATTAGCCTATTGCAATCTATTGCAATCTCCAACCCTCAACAAGCCCATTGAAATGCCCATGCTCTAATAGAACCCTTACATCCACGAGTCAAACTTCAAACTCAATTTGAATGAATGCGATATCATGATGGATAATCTTCCCTCTCTGGAGTCTATGTGGGAACCTACACAAGTTATTATGAGATATTTAGGTGTGAAATCACGACTTGGAACTACTACATATACTCAGGTTCTTTCCATGTTCGCACATCACCCAGATTCCAATTTCAGGGATAGTTTTTCATGTTCAGAAAAATCTCAGATGGAACAGTGTTGGTTCAAGAAAACAAGTGAAGGAAAATTTGTCCAGATTGAAAAAGCCAAGCCTGATTTCACTACGTCTCATAAATGCATAGTGTAGAGTTTTGTGTTTGTGAAAATACAGTTGAATGTGTTAACTTGGGAGCAAGAGTTGTGATCCCACAGATGCTCTCCCAAACTCACATATTTACAAGGATATTGACTCCCCACATACAGATTGATAACGTAAATCAAAGTGCTAGATCAAGGAGTCAAATTGAACTAGATGTCAAACATCGTGATGCTGATATACGGGTATTTGGGGGTGGAAAGGATGTAAAAGAATGAACAATTTTTTTTTTTAAATATCGGGCAGCAGATTGTATGTTTAAAAATTTCAGCCATGGTATTTTGTTCCCAATGATTCTTCACTTAGAGAAATTCAGGCCCAAAGTAGCAATGGGTGAAAACCAGCACTTTGTGATCACTGAAACGTTGAAGAGCACAGAATTAGGCCTGGTCAATGTTTGTAGTTTTGTTGAGTTGATCCTTTGTATGGCAAGAAGGGTGAGAATGGTCCCTGCAGGATTTGAGGGTGAATATCTATCATTTATTATGAACCTGAGGAATAAACGTTGTTTCTTTCCCATTCCAGAAACTTGGGCAGTCCTCATATCAGATTTGTAGTAGCAAGGGTTGGAACAACAATATGGTTTGTGGTTTTACAATAGTAATATCAGCCTTTGGAGTCAATGTCACAGTATGAATAGAATTGCAAACTCTATTCCTCCTATGACAAAGATCCAAACCTCCATTTTTTCCCTCAAAGCATAGCCTCAGCAGAAGGCATTTGAACAGGAACATATGCTCTCACTGGACAGTAAGGAAGAAGTTCCAGAGTTGGTAACGCGGCAGGGAAATAGGTCATGGATCAGTAGTGCCTATAGAATCCCTGATACATAGAGGATGCATGCAGCATATTGTGTCCACTTTTTCATACAGTGAAATATATATGTGATTTGCAAGTACCCAATTTCAGGTTAAACCCAACATTGACAGAGAAGACAACATACAAACACTGCAATTCTAATATCTCTATTTTTGTATAATGTCCAAGCATAAGGGTAGAGGCCATTGTGTTCTTAAAATGTTAGGATGGTTGCATGGGATTACTAACTTCACCTAGCAGTTGCATTGTCCACATGCTACAGTAGGATAGGAAGAGAATAAGCTCACTTGAGCAGTAGTGTAGCAAGAATAAGCTCTCTTGAGCATTTGATTTGATTTTATTGTTGATGATGCTTTGTTGGATGTGGAGGTCAGTGTACATGATGATATTCTGAGGTTCTCATCCACTCCCAAGAAGAGGAAATTTCCCCGAGTTGGAGCCTTTGTTACCCCTTATTTTTGCATGGGATAAACCTGGTGAATTTCTTCACTAGCCCTTATATCTTTGAGCTTTGGACAGCTAGAGCACTTGCTTTTTTGGATAATGATGATCTAGAAGATTTGATGACATGGCATGATACTTCTTTGGCATTTGGACTCGTGTATATTTTGGGCATTTTCACAGTTCCCAAGGCAGTGGTCAAAACTTTTTGAGCTATTTTGCATGTACCTGGGCTTCGCACACCATGCCACATCCCAATTTTTGGATTCCTCATCTGGTTTGCACATTTTGAGGCACTTGTCACCTGATTTGAGGGATGTCCACCTTGGAGGCTACTTGGGGGTTTTATTTGGCACGTGTAAGTACTTTTTTTCCTTGAAAATAGGTCTCACATGACTTAAGGAAGGCACTATCGTGTTTTGAGAAATGTCATTCCACCCTCGAGACCTCACACTTGACCTTTGTAGCTATTTTTTTGGGGGCTGACACTTTTTTTTGAATGGATTTATTCACGATACATGGAACATTCACCTTGAAGACCACAAGCCCACAATGGAGGGGACCTAGGTGCTTTGTATCCCATATTTTATGGGAAATTTTTTCTTCACACATGATCTTGGAGCTGATTTGGAGGGCTTGCCCTCTTTTGTGTGGTTTTATTTATGATTTGGAGGACATTTTTACCTTGGAGGCCCATGTGTCCACCTTGAAGGAAACTTAGGTGTGTTGACTGGCACACTTTGAGGAGTTTTTTGAGAATCTACACACTTGGGGGGACTTTGGAGGCTATCGTTGCACCTTGGGAACTCTTTCTTCTGTATATTGTGGAGGTGTCCCTCTATTGGGGGTGTTTTTCACATTTGTCATTGTAGGTCTAGCTTTACCACTCCATCTTTAATGTATTTTTGTAGGAAAATTGTATTTAATTTTCTAGGATAAATTTGAGGATCTCACGTGAGATAATAATATTTTATTGTAAATAAGGTGAGCATCACCCTATAAATAGAGGTTCCCTTCCTCATGTGTACATATGATTGGATTTTTGGAGCTCTTACTCATTGGAGCTTAATTGGCATATCTTTCCTAGATAATTTATGGTGTAAAGGGTTTTTTCTTTGTGGATGATTGTTGTCAATTCTTGAAGCTTTTATTTCTTGGTTATTATTTGGTGCATAAGGATTAATGGTGAAATATTCAATTCTTCTACAAGCCCTCATGATCAATCCATTTGAGGAGTAAGTTTACCACTTAGAAGGAAGATGTTCTAGGGTTTCCTTCATTCTTCTTTTGTTGGTTTGGTGATTACATTCTACCATGCTTGGATTTTCCTTTGGTTCCATAGCAAGAGTATCAAGTAAGTTCATCAAATCATAGTTCATCTTGTTGGTGAAGGTTTTTCCATTGAGGATCCCTTCTTGTAGACCTTGATATTCAGTGTTAATCTTGATTGGGTGAAGGATTAATTTTCCTCTTGGTTTTAATCTCCAAATCCCTAATCCTTGAATAAAATAAGCCAACTCTTTGGAGGCTTTCTTCTTAACCTCATGTCCATTTGATTCACCTCGACTTCATTTCCCTATTTGGATTTGTCATTGATCTCTATCTCTTTCCATCACTTATTCTAAACCCCTAAAAAACCTTAAAACTATGTTTCTAAGGCTACTCTCAAATTCACCTTGTGCCTCATTACTTGGTCATAGAAATTACACTAAGGATACCCCCACTTGATCCAAAGGAGAGCCAGACTAAAGTGAAGAGGATAGGTTGTTGAGGTTAAATTGGTGATTCTCCTAACATTTTCCCTTGAGTTGTACCTTTTGGATTAGGGATTTTATCATTAAGTACAATTTGAGTGGTAACACCCTCCAAAGGTGCCATGGCATCTCCAACAAGGTACTAGGATGTCTCAACAAGGGTGAATTGTCCTCCAAAGGTCCAATGTCCTCGAAATAAGTGGAACAACATCTCAAAATTAGGTGGGATGTCCTCCATAAAGTATGTAAGTAGCCCCTCAACATCCTCCAAAGGACCAAGGCTTGGTCCAAATCAATAGCCATGCAAAGTACATTGTCCAAGGAGGAGGTTCATGCGACCAAATGTATCAATCTGGAGGCATATACACAATTCCAATACAACATAAGAAGTGACTCATGTCAAATGTAAATTCCATTAGGCATATCTCATTAAGGATTATCTTCAAACTTCACAATAACTCATAGAATTCACACAATTTTCCAAGTTTAAGTACGGGAGGGTTATGGTTAGCCCTAGTTACATGTGCTAGTACCCAGGAGGAGAAGTATTTCTGAAGAAACTCTTCATAGAGAATATGTGATTATGGATGGTATGGAGTGGGATTTAACTTCATGAGTGGCAAGCATATTCATGTGAGCTTACATAAGATAGTCATCCACATGAAAGCCTTTGCATGAGGGAGTACTTATGTAATGAGTTTCCATTTCCTTGGCACAATGTCTTTCCAAACCCTTATTTGCCTCTTTATTTATTCATTCAACCTTTTTTTGTCTTTTGACTTTCACTTATTCCTTTTTATATAGGCATTCATTGCAAGGGACTTGGAGTTATGGTTCATAGCAAGGGGGCATTGCTCATGCTTTGCTTTCTCTTGGTTTTTTCTTAGCCATTTCTTTCTTTTATTTATTCACTTTGCATTTTGATTTCATCACTTTGTTCTTTTTCCTTTTTTTTTACATACATACATACATACATATATATATATATATTAACCTCGAGCATTCAATCTCCTCATGGGATAATGAAGCATGAACCTATATGTGTGACATATAACTACTAAATCAAAAGCAGGGGTAATGGAAGTTGATAAATATGGAGAATGTTATGTATGGATTAGGATATGGACATGCTACCCCTATAAAAACCCACCCAGTAGCACAACTCTACCCAAGAGAGAAAACAATTATCTAGGAGGGGATGATAACCATCAAGGTGAAACAAGGAAAAAGGAAAAAATTTAAAGCATCACGATCCATTATCCGACTCAATTACTTGATCACTACTTTCATGACAATCGCATAAGGCATTGACACTTAATATGAAGTATTGAAAAAAGTTACCTTATGTGGGTCACATACCATAGTCATCAAGTGAGAGTGAGATGAGAAATATGTGGGAAGCATCATTAGTCATTGGATGTCATATGTGGATCTACTATCTATAATTTATATTGTAGGAGAAAAATTATCCTCTAGTTACCCCTAGATGTGTGGGGATAATAAGCCTCGATATTTATCCCTTCATTATGATTGTGGTAACATCAATTCTTTCCTCTCCTTCCCCCTCATTCAATTTCGTGCCTTCTTGGGCAGGTTCATCATCATACTTTGGTTTTAAAGGACATTCTTCTATGAGGGAAATTTCTTCTTTTAATCCCTTTGCCAATAGAAAATTGGGCAAATATGTTTTCTTCAAAACTAGATGGTTGAAAATGCCATCTCTCAGCCTCTTCTCCAATTTTAACTCTAGAATTATTATATTCCTTCCATTTACTCCATGCACATATTAACACATTATCGTTATTAAATAAAAAATTGGATCTTTTGGCTCCATCTTTCTCTTCTCTGAGCTTATTGCTTGTAAAGTTTACATGTTCTATACACACAAACATATGTCGATTGTCTTCTCCTTTCATCATCTCTTCAATCTACTTCGTTTCTTTTTCTAATTTGAAGCAATTCCTCCTCCAAAAGTTATTTCTCATCATATGCTACTTATTATCCATTCTCTTCCAGTTGCTCATTCACTTTCTTGCTTGGACTACTATATTCTTCTAATTTTTCTACATTTAGAGTTGGCTCTTTTTTATTTTCTATTGATGAACTAATAGTGTACTTACTTTTTCAATTCCATTAATTTCTTATTATATTACAACATTATGAAAGTTGTAATATATTTCCACTTCTATTCTAGTATCTTCCTGATCCATTTCTTTTTTCTCTTCAAGTGTTCAATCCATCACATGCATAACTACATCTACTTGCATACTAGACACAAGTTTTTCCTAGTCCCCTTACAGACGTGCTACTATAGTTATCTCCAAATCATCCTCATCTTCATCATCATCTTTGGTGATCCCCATATTAACACAAGTTTCTTTATCTCATTCTGCAAATTTTAAGATTTTTTTTCCTTCATCGTCTTCATGTTTTCTCCCTTTTCTTTTGCTTATGCTCATGCTATGTAGCTATAGCACCTCCTCAATGTTCCCTTCATCTTATTTTTCATATTTTGTGGCTTCAACGCTACTTTCTACACCTACATATTCATAAAGAATCAAACCATTAGATAAAATATGGATATCTTCAAGATCTTTCTCTACTTCTTCTTTTGCAACTTTAATAGTTGCATCAACAATTTCAAGGGTTTCATATTCTCCATTTATTGCACCAATATTATGGTACTATCATCTCCATATTTATCATTTCCATCATCACCATGGACCTTTTCTTATACACATCCTCCTCATGAATGTAATAAGGAATCTTCACCTTCACAACTCAAATTCTCAAAGGTATCATTTTCAAGTCTTCCCCCAGCTTCCATAACTCTCAAAGCTATCTCTTCAATTTCTTCATTTTTTCCTATAGTCTCCAACATTATGGAAAAATTATCAACATCAACTACAATATTTTCCATTGTTTCAAGGTTTTTAGTCAATATAATTCCTCCTTTCATCATCTCTTCAATTAATTTCATTTATTTGCCGACCTACACCATTTCGTCCTCCAAAAAAAATTCCTTATCAAATATTGCTACAAATTCAACTTCTTCCACATGTTCACTCATCTCTACATTTATGATAACGTTTTGATTCATATCCTTTTCATCAACATATTCAAAATCTCATTTATATTATGCAAAAGAATTGTCGCATTCTTCCTCACTTGTAGCATTAACATAGTTTCTTCTTCCTTCATGTGTACCTACACAATCACAAACATAAAATTTATTGACATAATCAATTTCCCTCAAAGGAATGTCCCCTAAAGACTATCCATTATCTAGTCAATTGATGATTGAAATACATCATCATTTTCTTCCATCTCTAGTAGGCATTCAAAGACCCATTGCTCTTTTTGCATTTGGGAGCATCCATCCTCATCATATACACATTATTCCACCTCAACTATTACAAACCCAATATTGTTCTCTTCATATGTATCCTCAAGATGGTCGTTCACATCCATGCATACCTAATCTTCCTCAAACACTTCACCAAATACAATTTGTGTTCCCCAAGATACATATTTTAGGACTCACCTTCCTCTATTGCACACTTTATGATCTCATCACTATCTCTACTCTCATTATCTTCATCATGTTTCTTGCAATCACTCTCTTCATCTACTTTCAGTCGTTCCCCTTTCCTTTCTAACATAGAATTTCGATTTCTTTGTAAGGCGGGATTTCTCAATTTTCTCTATAACATCCATTCTTCCCAATATTATATCCATTGCTACTATAGCCTTTTCTTATGTGAGAGGTCTAATTTTCCCCCTTAATACCATCAAATTATTATCTTGACCAAGGGTTTTATCTTTGACCCCTTATACTGCCTCTAAAGCTTCCATCCTGTGCATTATTTTTCTCATCTCTTCATAAGTCTCTTGTAAGGCCTTTTCATAAGATCTTCTCCTCTTGCTAAAACTTCCAATCTTCATTTTCCTTCTATAGGACATCTCTACGCGTACATTGTGCAATCTCCTTTCTCAATTACTATAACCCTACCTAAATCGCTATTGGAGTTGTTTTCCTAATTTCTCTAGATTTTTTTTTCACTTAAATTTCTCTACAACAATTATACACAACATTCACTCTTATTCAAATTGTTGTCTTCTCAAATTTCTCAAAATTTATAAGACAACTCTACCAACTATGGAATTGTCTCAATCTCCCACACAACCTCTACCCAATTGCAACTAGAGTTGTCCTTCTTCCTTCTCCTACAACTCTATCCAACAATATTAGATGTTGCAGTTGCAACTCTTCAATAGGATACACTTGCTCTGATACCACCTTAAGGCAACCCACTAACAAGCTACAAAAATTAACACATAATAGTGCAAAACAAATTCTAGGAAATCATAGACAATTCTCCTAAGTTCCAACAAGCACACCGAGACAAATCCTCAAAATTGAATGCACCAATGGGTGTCTTCAATTCATAGAGGCAATGGTTCTAGTCTACCATTCACCTATACCGTTGGCATGTTTTACAGGCAGAGTATGCTTTTCATTGATGGCAAGTACAACAACGATGATGGATTGAGTACAGGAAGGATGTGTGAGGCAGGCACCAGAAGTCTTTTGGGAAGATGTTGCAGAGCAAGCTCGACAAGATCAAAGTATGCAACGATGGATCTCATTGAATATTTCCTGATGAACGTCAAATATGAGCCCGAGGTCCGACTAGCATTGGATACAAGAGAAATTACATGCTCTTTAATGAGCAAGGTGAAATGTGAAACCCCGAAAAATCACCTCAACAAAGACTCCATTTCGGAGTTTTGGTTACCGGGTAATGGAGAAGTCAAGAGTCAAGACTCTCCAACACAGGAGTCTTGAAGTCACGAAATGTGAAACCCTGAAATCATGAAATAGGCACATCGCTCAAAGTTTCGGCTATTGGAGTTTCGGATACCGGGAGATAGGGATGTCACAGACTCTCATCGTCAGGAATCCCGAAGTGCCAAAATGAAAAATCCTGAAACCCAAAAAAAGGGACATCACTTGGAGTGTCGGATACCGGGATTTCGGTTACTGGGAGATTGAGATGTCAGAGACTCACATCATTAGGAGTCCCGAAGAGCCGAAATGCGAAAACTCGAAACAGGCGCATCGCTTGGAGTGTTGGGTATCGGGATTTCGGTTACCGGGAGATGGAGATGTTAGAGACTCACATCATCAGGAGTCCCAAAGTGCAGAAATGCGAAAACCCGAAATAGGTGCATCGCTTGGAGTACTGGATACTGGGATTTCGGATACCAGGAGATGGAAATGACAAAGACTCTCACCATAAGGAGTCTCGAAGTCGCAAAACCCGAAGTCGAGAAATGATAAAGACTCCATGCCATAGTTTCGAATACCGGGAGTAGCAGGAGTCAAGAGTAAAGACTCTTCATCAGAGGAGTCCCAAAATCACGAAACCCGAAGTTGTGAAATGTCACAGACAAGCTCCGTTTCGGAGTTTCGGGCACCGCAACATGGAAAGTCAAGAAACTTTACCACAGGAATACCGAAATGTCGATTTGTCGAAATGAGAAACACTGGAGTACCGGACTGTTGATCTGACTCCATTTTGGAGTTACGGATACCGGGAGTTGAAGTGTCGAAACACTTCACCACAGGAGTACCGAAATGCCGAAGTGTCGAAACGCGAAATTATGAAATGCAGTTTCTGAATAAGGCTATGGTCACAACCATTGGTCACATCGGTGAGAGATAGAGGAAAGAGGTAGAGAAACCAAGCTCCATTTCGTGGATCACGACATGGAGTGTCGAGACACTTGATCACACAAATCCTGAAATGCCGAAGAGCGAAATGCCGAAATGAATGCAAGACTAATGAAAGTCATCCAACGGTGCAGATGAAATTGAGTCAAATCGGAGGGCTGTTGTTGTACGTCACAGTGTAACTGCCAGAAACCACTAATGGTTTCTGCCAGAGGACTCAAAGACACTTTGGGGTGCTTGACAAAAGAGGAGAAGAATCTCAAGGCATCTGCAAGTAGAACATTGACTGTTCGTGGAGGTGATTAATAGTTGGATGAGCGTTGGAGCCTGTAACTGCAACATAATAGTTGAGCTCGACTGTAACAGAAGATGAAGAATCTTAACTACTGGTAATGAGAAGTAATTTGGGCATGACACCCAGTGATGATGGACACATGGGATTAACAAACAAAGAAGCTGAAGAGTTTCCATGATGAACAGGCAGAGCACTCGACATGTAGAGTATGCAGAACCATTGGACACCAGACATGCACAAGATGCACAGAGAGCATAAGAAGGTTGAAGAAATAAGAGATGGGGGTTGCGGTGGTGTGGGATGCATGTGTGAAGAAGGAGGTGGAGTGCAACAACTGAAATGGACAGAAGACAAAAGGTGCATTGAATGGGAATGGTGCGAAAAGCACAAGAGGTAGAAGAACAGAAAAGTGCAATGAATGCGTGCAAGAAGACAGTGAGGAAGACAGAGCAGTGAAATCTTGCAGAATAGTGATGAGACTGGTAAGATATTGTTGAACACTATATCACTGTAATAAGTTTCATTAATCATATTCATAAACCAGGGTGGTAGGGAGGTGTTAGGGAGGACTGGTGTCCTCAGAGGTTCAAGTGGGTGCTTGAACATAGGGAGTTGTAGCTTCCGTCTAGTTGGTACTAGAGAAACCAGGGATTTGGTGCTTCCTTCTAATTGGTGCTAGTGAAACCAGGGAGTTGGTGCTTCCTTCTAGTTGGTTCTAGAGAAACAAGGGAGTTGGTGCTAGAGAAAACAAAGACTTGGTGCTCTCAACAAGTTGTAGCTTGCAAAAACAGAGGTTGCAGCCCCACAATGAATAGGTGGTCATATGTATGATAATGTAAAGAATGTAAATAATTATTATCATATAAAGAAGAAGAGGTTTTTACCCTTTATGGGTTTCCCAGGGAAATATCTGTCTCTATGTATCTCATATATGTGACTGATGTTGAATGTGTCATTGCTTATTTTCCTGCATTATTGTGATTATCATTGAGTGCCTTGTAAAG
>JZKD02S1948028.1:361861-377851 GCA_000966675.3 Picea glauca | reverse complement strand
GGGTCCACAAATTCTACCTCCACCATCCTTACAGGGTGTTCATCCTTTCCTTGAGGAAAGTGAGATAAAATACTTAATCTATGTGTGACTAATATTTTGGGGGTGGAAGGTTTCTCATTAAATATTGTAGAATTACGGGCTAGCCAAGTTCCCTAATTGATCAGCAGTGGAAGAGATTTGATATTATGGTTTTGTGGATTTGATAACCACTCCCACCAAGCTTCGTCAATGTTTGGCCCTTCCCATCTACAGGCCTGATTTAAAGCACATGCAGATTCTTCCCAGATCAAGCGAACAAAGGGACACATAATGAAAAGGTGTGTGATAGACTCTTCATTTGACCTGCATAAAACACACCATCCTGGCCCTTCTATATAACATTTTATCATATTGTCCTAGGTAGGGACCTTATTTTTAATAAGGCGCCATAAAAAGAGACATTCCTTTAAAGGACATTTTTATTTCCACACTACTTTCCACCAACAGAGAAGTTTTTGTTGAAGAAAATCGATATCCAGTTGTGTATAACCAACTTTAGGGGAATAGAATCTAGTAGGATTATGTTTTGAGACAAGCTCATCCTCCCTATCGATGACTCGAATATGCCCCACCTAAAGAGCCCTGATGATCGACACTTTTCCAAGCTTGATTCCAAAGGATAGTTCTATCCCTATCAACAATTTGATCAATATGGAAAATACCTTTATTATGCAAGATATTGATTAATTGTTGAGGGAGTACATTACCTCTTTCACTCCTTGGCCATGGGTCAGCTCCAATTTTGACCCTCTATCCATTTCCACTTTCCACACTAAACCTTCCCCCACGACCTAAAAATATTTTATCAGTGCTTTCCATATAATGGTACACTGTGTTGCCATTTTTACTAGCCTACGAATCCATTCCTCCATTGATTATGGGCTGATATATTTTTGAATAACTACCTTTGTCCATAAAATGTCTGGTGTAAGTAGCCTTGAACCTACCTTTTCTGCAAGGGCTTTGGAGAATAGATGATTTTTTTTTAGTCCCTAACCTCCTAGAGCTTTGGGAACCGCTAGGATGTTCCATTTCACCCATGGAAGGACAAAGTGTTCTGAAGAACCTGCCCATAATAATCTAAAGAAAATATTCCTTAGTTTTTCTAGTGTGCCCTTCAGAATCTAGGTTAATGAAATCCAATAGATTGAAATTGCTTCTAGTACAAACTTTACTAAAACTAGGCTTCCTTCTCTAGATAACGAGTGGAAACTCCAAGATTTTAATCTTTTTTTGAGTTTGATTTCTATCCAATTCCAATATTTCTTCTTGTAGTTGTTTGGCTTGAGATGGAATCCCAAATACTTTAGTCATGTCTCAAGAGACCGAAACTCAAAGGGTAAGATCTCCTTGTAGGTGTTGATTTCCTCTTCCTCCATAAAGTTGGATGACATAGTATATTTTTGTCCATTTATTTGCATCCCAGTAGCTCTCCCAAAAAGTTCCAGAATTTGACTTAACTTTTCTGCATCTCCCCTTCTACCGCAAAAAAAAAAAATACATCATCCCAACTGTGTAAGCAACATTCTGATATATAACCAAATTACTATGTCATATCCTTTTGAGAGGTTGATATTTACCACTACTCCTTTAGTCTTGTTTGTTTTCAAGTTGTGTAAGGTTTCTTGGGCCACTCCAATGGCTTCATGAATTTTCCGTCCTTCCAAAAAACCAAATTGTTCCTGAGAGATTTATTTGGACAGTAGGGCTTTTAGTCTTCTACTTATAATCTTGGACACCTCCTTATATATGTTATTACAAAGGGAGATGGGTCTAAAATCCTCAAAATTTTGTGGTGCATCCTTTTTTGGGATTAGATAAATGAATGTGGCATTGAGTAGAGGATGCATAATTCAATTTATACAATATTCCTCTACCACCTTGAGAATGTATGTCCCGATAAAATAAAAAATACCCATGAATAAATTCATAGACCAACCATCCGGACCTGGACTCTTATATTTTTGGAAGCTATGAATTACCTATTTTATTTATTCTTATGTGACTTCTTCTATGAGTGCCCTGTTATTTGCTTCCTTTGCAAAACATGGGAAAAAGAGAGCTAACTAGACAATTGCATCAATGGAAACTTGGTCGCTAGCTTTAAATAATGTTTTGAAATGTTTTGTGCCTAGTTTAGTCAGATATTCAAAGGAGGAATGTTCCCTTTTAATTTTCATCCTTTAGGCTCCATGTGGTGTTTGTCATTTTCCTCCCTTTTGCATATGCTTGAAAGAATTTTATATTTCCATCTCCATTCTTCAGCCAAAGTGCCCTACTTTTTAAACGCCTTTTTGCCTCCTTTGTGTCTAACAATTTATTTTGGGCCTTCTCTAAAGTAACCAATTCTTATTTTGATTCAAGTGTTGTATAACCTCCATATTTCGATTCATAGTGTATCTGAAGGGTTGCTTCGATGTTTATAAGCTCTTGTTCATCTTCCTGTTTTTTCCTTTTGGCCCACTCCATAGTGTCCTTTTTGAGTCTTTTTATATTTGTACAAACTAAACTGCATCCTTTCCCTCTTGACTTATTGGGGTCCAAACTTATTTGACCAGATTCAGGAAGTCCTCTTCCTAGAGCCATGTTGAGTTAAACTTGAATAGGATCATTGGTTTCTTTGGTCTCCTAGAAACCTCCATGAAGACTGGGTGATGATCAAAATCACCTATCATACCCACCCATTGTCTAAGAACCAATGGAGACTCCACCAACAATTCAGCTAAAATAAATCAGTCAATCCTCTTAGCCATAAAGTCCTCTCCAATGCACTTATTTCTCCAAGTTGGTCTTAATGAGATGGGAGTGATGTCCAAAATTTTTGCCTCACCTATTTTATACCTGAATTAGTTCGAGAGGACGTCCAGATAAGCTCTTTATCCCTGGGATTCGACCAGTCCTAAGGAGAAGTTGAGTTCACCTCCCAATATGAGGTCCTCAGTTATCAAAAATGTTTTGTTGAAAATATTATACCAAAATGGTAAACAGTCTAGGGAAGGCCCGTAAACATTTAGGATTGTGAGACGGGAACCCAATTCTTCCACAAATACTTTTATTTCGAGACTCAAATCAAATCCCCAATCACTTATTAATTTTACATAGCTTGAGCGCCATCCAATCACAAGTCCCCTAGAGAGACCTCTAGAGTCCAAACCAGTAAAGTTCCAACCTTTGCAAATTTTTCCCAAAAGGGGGATCACCTGGATGGAATCCCCCAAGGTTTCCTGAAGAAGAAAGATATTGTGTTGAGTTGAATCCACTAGCCTGTGGAGAGAAAAAAAATTCCACAGGCTCGCCACACCCCTACAATTGAAAGTAAGGATCATCATTTAGGAACCCCAGCCAGGGGTTTCGTTGCTCTGAGAGCCCTAGTGATGGAGAGTTTTCTTCTTGCTACCATATCCAAAGTGGCCCCAGATTGGGCCTTTGAGAGATTTGATTGTCTTCCTTGTCCTTTCCCTATAGATGAGGGATTAGTATTCAATCCCAAGCCATTCATCCTATGATTGATGTATCCTAGTACTGGGATGTGCCTATTCATCAATTGATAAGCCATCAGATTCTCTTCGGAGTTGGTCGAAGAGTCTAGTGAAAAATCTAAGTGGAAGTGGAAGTTTTGATCCAATTTGGATACAAAGTAAAGGTTGGATAGAGGAGGGATTGATTGGGATAAAGGTGAAATTTTGGAGGATGCCATGGGAGAAGGGAGACTCTTTAGTGATTCCATCCAATTTTTACCCAAAACAGATAAAGATTGAAAGAAAAAATTGAAAGCAGGAGGGAAACGTGGTGGCATACACAATTTTGATTCAACACCTTTTTGTATCATCATGGAAGCCTCTTCGACAAAGTCTGGATCTCGAGATAAAATTTCCTCTTTGTTGGTCTGTAGTGGTTGATAGATGTCCTATTGTCTCAAAATTGTGTTATCCGACAAAGCTCAAAAATCCTTATGCCCTGCCTTACCGAGTTTCGTCAAGGGTTCAGAAGAAGCCTCCCCAAAATGTGAGGGACCTTGCTTCTTCTGGCCAGACCACACTAGTCCTTGGATATTTTCCCCCCGCATAGAAAAATGGAATTCATTGGCATTGTGCCCATGTTTGTGGCACTTGTGATATTTGAAAGGGATTCCTTCATATTCTATCTTTTGCATAATGGACTTGTCTCCCCACGATAAATCAATTTACTCTACCAGGCCCTTATGTAAATTCATAGATACCAAAATGTGTTCCATTGAAATTTTTCTAGAACTCTTGAAATACATGTATGCATCCATGTATCTTCCTAGTGCATTCCCCAGATATTCAAAACCCTTTGGAGTCCAAAGTTCCACTAGAAGTCCAGGAAGGTGAACCTAGATAGGGAGCTCATCTATCCTTTCATGATTGACATCAAATAAAGGATTACATCTCTTCAACAACATCGACGATGAATAAAAGCACCATGAAGCATTCAAGATCTTGGTAGCATTTTCCTGAGACTAAAAGCTAAACATAAACCAGTCATTTGATAGGGTTTGTATTGTAGGAAAAATATCTACCCTTTCGTCCCACAAAAATTTTACCCACTCTCGCAGTGAACTTATGCCCAAGTGTCAACCTTTAATCCTTCCCATTACTATCTTCTCCACCAATTATGGTACCTGAGGAAGCATGATATCGTCTTCGAGCAGCAATTTTTGGGGTTTTGGCACTAGTTTGATGCTTGTCTGGGATTTTTGCGACTTCTATGACTTCATGGATTTTGAAGATATTTTGTGCCCTAATTATGGAGCCCCAGAGCCTAGGTTCTATCCATGGCCTTATTGTAACTCAATAGGATGGGAGGTGCCTTTCCCTGATCTCACAAGTCCCTTTGATTTTGACATAGACTGATGAGAGGAGATCAAGAAATTTGATGGGTCAAGAGAAGCAAACTTACCCAAATCATGGCTAATCTACAGCCCTTATCTATCATCCTTTGAATCCCCTGTGGGGTATATCCATCACAACCTTTGAGAGATCGATCGAGTGGGACCACTTGCAACTTGACCATAATCATTTGCAAAGGTGGTGTAATGTGGTTGATTTGGCCAAATCCCCTCAAAGGGTGTCTCCAAATAATAACCCTTGTTAGAAGTGATGTTGGTACAAGGGAAGACCCAGGGTTCAATGCTCAAGAGAAAACCAACAAAGTCCTAACTATCGGCCCTTTCAGAAATATCTGCAAAGCAGATGAAGTCTCACCCGAGGTAGAGGCAGGGGTGGTTGCAGGACTCATATGTCTGCAACCTTAGCTGGGACACAGATCTGTGATTATCTTTCTTACAGCGCACTTGGCATCAGTTATTCCTTAACTTACATTCATTAATATACTTCGTAGAAGGCACATATAATCGCAGTGAATACTATACTAAGAATGATTCAGTACTTATCCACAGAAATATAGGTTGGATTCAACAGATCCAAAACTAAGCATCCCATATATCAGATCTAATGTTCATTCATTCATCAACAACACAGAGAGTAACTATATCTACTTAATCACATCAAGAATTTATCCAAGAAAGAGATAAACACATTAGGTCAAAGCATAGATCATAATACACACAGTTATCATGGATCACCCCTACCCTGGGGCTATGTCCACAAAAGTATTCTTTATATTATCTTGGTCAAGCAGTTATAGCACAGAGCTTATATGACCCTTACTTTACATAGGACAGAAGATCTGCGTAGCTCACTATATCCTTCTTCCTTTCTCTTCAACATCATACTATAACAACCTGCACTTAGCTCTTCGATCTCATGCACAGAGCACTCTAAGATACATCCAATCACACAGATCCAATTACTAGCACTAAGATTTCATTCATACATCACATAGATGTGCTGCATTACTATCCCCCCTCTCTTACTATCTACATTTCCTATTTATAGATTACAAAATGGGCCTAAACATGGGTAAACCCACGGGCCGACAACCCTTTCCCGTTACATCAACCCAAAACCCTAAAATGGACCCCAAAATAGGTCTTGCTTCCTTATTTTCTGCTTCGCGTTTCCCACCTTCCTTGGAAAGTTGTCGCAGTCCCAAAAGTGGTCAAGTATGACCAAGTACTCTTCAAAACTTGGTCAAGGGCCAACAAGCCCCCAACACTCACTTGTGACTCGTCCCAAGTCACTTAGGTCTGACCAATTCTGCTTCGAACGCCTCGAGATTAGCTCGAGCGGCTTCGACTTGCTGCAGTGAAACAGACTCTTGTTCATTAAATTATTGGATTATTGTGTCATTAAGAGGTCCTTCTAGGCACTGTTCTGTAGTGATGACACCCTGTTCGAGTTCATCTCCCTGGCTTTCTAGTTCGGCAAACAGTTGGCATGCCTTCTCTTGGAGTGGTTGCAATCATTGAGAGACGTCCATTACTTTACTTTGTAGCATGTGTACTTGTTGTTGGGCTGTGTGTTTCTCTACAAACCTCTTCATTATTTCGACTGAAGTTACGGACTTCACCTGTGATTGTAGCACATCTACATGTTTCTTTGCTTTGTGGAGTTGTGCCTCCAATGTCTACAATTATGGATTCTCTGCGAGGGTTTCATAGGTCTGGGCACTTCTGGTACTTAGTTGCCTACATTCCAAAGCTAAACTTTTTAATCGGTTGACTGCGCTTCGAGAAGTGGCCTCTCATAGATCTCTTATCTCTTGGGGTATCTTAGGCATGGTGCGGAGCTCCATATCTATGATGCGTTGTTGAAGTTGTTGGATTACTTCTTCCAGTTGGGTCACCTGTTGTGGCAGACGATCTTCCATCTTCACTTCTATGATCGTCACAGAGCACAGTGCCTTGTGAACTCTTTCTTGTGTTTCAAGTTTCTCTGATAGCAACTGGTCCTTTCTCTGTTGTAACTGGGATTTTTCCTCCTCCCATTTGGCTTGTAAGTCAAGCTGCTTCTGTTCTGCCTTTCTTTGTTGCTATTCATGTGCACTCTGTGCTTGTGCCAAAGCCTGGGTGGCTTTTTCTATGTCTTCTTGAGCTCATCGAAGGCGAGCTTCAACTTTATCGGTGATCTGGGGTAATTGTGTGGGCTCATCACTTGTTTCTGATATTTCCATTGTTAGCGGTGCCATAGAAACTGCTTGGCTGGACTGAAGTGCCTATTGCGCTTCTTTAAATTCTCCAGTGATCTGGCGGTATAGTTCCTCCTGCTTTGCTTCTTGATTTTTCGCGAGCTCTATTGAAACTTCATTCAGCGCGACAATTAAGAAGTCAAAATCATTCGGGGTAAGCGTATTCTTAAGCATGGTCCGAGTGGCCTTAGTTTTCTTTCTGGATGAGGGCCTTGGTGGGGTAATCTTCCTTTTCTTGGAGGGATCTGCCTTGTCCCTAGGTGGGGTAACCTCGCCTTTTCTCTGTTCAACTTTTGTGCCCCCTAGTTCTTCATCATCACCTCCCTTCGCAGGTGAGAGTGAAGTAGTATTCATGGATGTGTTGTGGATATCTTGAACTTCCACATCCTTCTTATTCTTGTGCGGTTCTGGTGTATCTGGCATAGCTTCAAGGCTATCTATGTCAAACATCTCTACGGGGTCTTTTGCAACAAGGAGGTCTGCTGACCATTCCTTGGTAATCTCCTCCAGGTCATCTTCTGTCAACTTGTAATATGACTGGAGTTGTTGTTTGTGCTCGTCTGCAAGCGTTGTGATGTAGGTGAAGTGACGATCTGCGATGAATTTCATCAAAGGTCGAAACCTATGAAGAGTGTTGGGTGTAATGCGCGGTGTAGACTGAATGGAATTCCTCAACTAAATGTAGTATGCATGGAAGACGGCATTGGACTACCACTGTTTGTTCATGTCATTGGAGTACCACAACGTACAAAACTTCGCGGCTAGGGTTTCGAAGGGTTCGATCTCTGGAAACATGGCTCCCTCGAACAGTTCCCACGCGATGAAGGCGATGAGTATGAGAAACCATCTAAAGTGGAACTCATACCCTTGGTCCTGCACTTGTCTATAGTCAAGCTCTAGCTGATTTATAAGGTATTTGACACAGTTCATTTGTAATCCCTCCGCCCACTTCCCTGCGAGGTCAACTACAAATCTAGTCACCTGTGTAGGTCTTTTTTTTCGAACTAACTTGCCTACGATCAGCTGGAAACCAAAGCGTAAGGCTTCATTCTCAATGGAGGCTACCTTGTAACCTCGCGTGCCTTTCTCTAGATCGCCATATGTGTCTTTTATTCGTTGAGTGAGAGAACGATCTGCAGTCTTTCCAGGGTAAAAGTCCTGCAGGTCAGGGCCCTGCATGCTTATCCCAGTGATCTTATTGATCAGAATCAGATCCATGGTGATGCATTGGTCCAACCATAGGTATCCTTTGTGGTAGAAGGACAACAACAGTCGAACACAGGCATTTACTTCCCGATGCCTCCCGAAATGTGGAATCTTCATTACGTTGAGGAGGGTTGACTGTGCAAGGTTATGGGTCCATTGCTATGGTACAATATTGGGGTTCTTTCCTTTTGTGATATTCAAATACTTGTGCGGGGCTAGCATACTATATACCTTGCAATCTCCAAGGTTAAAATCATTGAATTTCAAAGTGGTGAGCTTCTCCTGGTCAGCATGAACTGCGCACACCCCTTTTGGGAGGTACGTAGTGACTACAGCATAATCAAAGTCTCTGGGTATAGAGTCTCGATTCACTAGTCTGCTTAGTGGTAGATATATTTAGGCAAGATGCTTAGGATCATATTCACAGTGGCAAAGTTGTTTCCTAGCTTAGATCGTCTTTCCGAAGGCGGTCGGGATGGTCCTGCTCGAGCAGTGGAGGGGGAAGCTGGCAGTACGCTCGAGGACAATGCCTGTACACATGTAGACATTATGTGTTCTGACACGACTCTCTTATCCATTAAATCAATTAGAACTTCTTCAACAATTTTCTCAGCAGCGTTGAGCTCGTTCGACATACAAACTTGGGTCTGTTGGCTCGAGTGCAAAAGGAATTCAAAGACGACAGTGAATAGTAAAGAAATGATCTCAAGGTAAGTAAATCTCAGGGTTCACACTCAGATTCTCAGTTAGCAAAAAGTATTCTCGGTGCGTGGCCCGACAGGTTAAGTAGGTAGTCTCATCAACGGTCTGCTTGCAACGGACATGGGGCCTTCATTAACTTTGTTCTATCTGGTCTTGTGTTATCCAATGGTCTAGTGGTAACCCATAACTACTTTTCGATCTGTTCGGAGTGGCGGTCAAACGGGTATATCGGTTCCAACGGCTATATTGCTTCGTCATGGCGAAGTACTCCATGTCGTTGTTCTGATATCTCAGCGAAGCTCCAATTCTGCAATTCTTCTTGCTGCGAAGTGTCCTCTAGAACCTCTTGTAACCTTACAGTATTATCCCTTTTCTTTCTTAACTTCCTAGACTTCTTCTCAATGAGTTTTTTCTCAGTAATGCATGTACCATTCTGATGTTTATCTTTTGTGATCTTAGTTACTTCGTGTTGTGGAAAATCTTTCTTAGGGTTCCTTGATAATACTTATTATGTATCAAAAATAGGTAACTCGATCTTCTTCGGATCCTCAAGTGTTCTCTTAGCTTCGACATCGGGGGTACTAATATTAAATATCTGTGATCTACTCTTCTGTTCTTCAATCAAGTGCAAGATCCTTCTGGTCATAAAGTTTTTTAAATCTTGCTTCTTTTGTTCCGAAACTTTCTCTTCTTCTCTTCATATGGCATGCTCTCTATCAATCCAGGGTTTTCCTATGAGCATGGTAAACGTGGCATTGTCTTCAACAAATTTAATGATCTCAAAGTCTTCCTCTGTCGAAGGTCCATTGACAATCATAAGTATTCGGGCGAGCCTTCCACATAGTTTCACTAGCTTTCCTCTGAAGAAACTTGTTCCTCCTAGGGAAGGGATCACGACAGGCTTTCCTATAGCTTCCCAAGTTCTTTCTAGCATAATGTTCACTTGCGCTTCTTCATCAAGAGTACAGTCAATGTCAAAGTCCCCTATTCTTGCTTCTATTTTCTCCTTTTCTTTGAAGATCTTTGATGGCCTAACATTTTGGTGGTCATTCAAGGTATCTTTCATCTGTAGCAATATCTTTTCTAATTCTTTCTGGGTTTCTACTATAATCTTGGTATTTTGATCTCCCTCAGGGTTTTCTTGTTCCATATTCAGCTTCTCAAGCCTAGTAATCATTATGGGGAAATCCAATACTTCATGGTCCATAGCCTTACAACAGAGGCAACTAGGTCTTCTCCCAGGGCATTCTTTAGCAAGATGTACAGGTCGTCTGCAACTATAACAGAGGGTTAATCCTCTTTTGCATTTAGATATTCCCCAACTCCTTATGTACTGCGCACCAGGATCATGGTGGCTAGCCTGGAAAAAACTTTTTCTAGGATCCTGCATCCACTTGTTAGTCCAGACATTCTTTCTATGCATAGGTATAACATATCTATCATTATACTTATCAGATCTATTCATATCAAACTTTCTTTCATTTATTAATGCCCTAGTTTTGAAGCTAAGACATAATCTATCAAACATACTTAGATCCATGCTTTAGAAACAAACAAAAAAAAATTCACTTATCTTACTTCTATAGAGCACAAACCTTCCAGATCTAAGACTTTTAATTATTCTTACATTTATCAAAGCACAGAGCTTACAGATCTTACCTTTTTCTTGCAGATCTAACCTCTTTCTTCGCAGATCTGACTTCTTTTCTTCAGATCTGACCTATTTTCTTCAGATCTGACCTCTTTCTTCACAGATCTGACTTCTTTTCTTCAGATCTAACCTCTTTTCTTCGCAAAAAGCTTCACAGGTCAAACATAACACTATGCACTAGGGAAACATATCTACGCACATAGCTTCTTTTGCACAAGGCTTCTTCGTCTTCAATTCCCGGCAGTCAAAGTTCCAGGTCCCGACAATGGAACCATTTGTTGGCACAAGGGTAGACCCAGGGTTCAACGCTCAAGAGAGCACCAACAAATCCCTAACTGTCGGCCCTTTCGACAACACCTAGAAGCAGATGAAGTCTCACCCGAGGTAGAGGCAAAGGTGGTTGCAGGACTCATATGTTTGCAACATTAGCTGGGACATAGATCCATGATTATCTTTCTTACAACACACTTAGAATCAATTATTCCTTAACATAAATTCATTAATATACTTCGCAGAAGGCATAGAGAATCGTAGTGAATACTATACTAAGAATGATTCAGTACTTATCCGTAGAAATATAGGTTGGATTCAACAGATCCAGCACAAAGCATCCCATATATCAAATCTAATGTTCATTCATTCATCAACAACACGGAGAGTAACTAGATCTACTTAATCACATCAAGCATTTAGCCAAGAAAGAGATAAACAGATTAGGTCAAAGCACAGAGCATAAAACACATAGTTACCATGGTTCACCCCTACCCTAGGGCTACATCCATAAAAGTCTTATTTATATTATCTTGGTCAAGCAGTTACAACATAGAGTTTATACGACCCTTACTTTACACGGGACAGAAGATCTGCGTAGCTCGCTAGATCCTTATTCCTTGCTCTTCAGCATCAGACTATAACAACCTACACTTAACTCTTCTATCTCATTCACAGAGCAATCTAAGATACATCCGATCACGCAGATCCAATTACTAGCACTAAGCTTTCATTCATACATCACATAGATGTACTACATTACTATCCCCCCTCTCTTACTATCTACATTGCCTATTTATAGATTACAAAATGGGCCTAAACATGGGTAAAACCACGGGCTGACATCCCTTTCCCGTTACATCAACCCAAAACCCTAAAATGGACCCAAAAATAGGTCTTGCTTCCTCTTTTTTTTCTTCGCGTTGCGCTCCTTCCTTGGCAAGATGTCGCAGTCCCAAAGGTGGTCAAGTATGACCAAGTACTCTTCAAAACTTGGTCAAGGGCCAACAAGTGACCTCAAGCTACCAAAGGTGATATATGTGGGATCCTAAACTAACCCCAAATCCTCTGAACCATGATTCCTAGAAGAAAAATATTCCCCTTGTCCCATATATCCAGCCTGACTACTAGGGTTGGAGCATGGAACTGCTACTTTACTGCCCAAAATTTTGGGTCCAATTTAAAAATACATGTCGGGATCAGGCTCAAAGTAAAGGCTACCTGGCACCGACCAGATCTATCGGTTGTCTGATTCATATTCAAAATAATCCAAGCAGACCAAGAAATCTTCCTCCTCTATCATATTAACTAAATCACCTTCCTATTATGGTAAACAAGGATAAAAACAAAAATTTCCCCATCAAGAGGTGTTGGATTAACCGTAGGTCGCATGTACTGAGTCCCCATGTGAGCCTGCGACTAGGGTTTTTGTAGAGTCCACACAACATCTTTCCTCCACCAAACTCCATGCCCTCGCAACAACAACAAATTTGAACTATGGAAAAAAGCATGAAATTTTTTGTCAAGGGAAAAACAAAATCGCAGTCAACACAAAAAATGATTGCTATAGTCTCATGAATAGACTCTTCACCTCCACACAAGTATATCCCTACATAGGTATGATATTATTTATTAATGTGCAATGCACAAGATGCAATGTGCAATTTATTTAATAATTAATCATTTCTTAATTATTTAATATTATTTCTTAATTATTTAATATTATTTCTTAATTATTTAATATTGCAATGTGCAATGTGTTTCTTCTACAGACACTTTTGCTTCTCCACACTCGAATGGTATTATTTATTAATGTGTAATACACAATATGCAATGTGTGATTTATTAAATAATTAATTTTTTCCCTCGAAAATTACTTTTTGTAGGTGCCATAAGCACAACCCAACCATGGGTACAAATTAAAAAAACGAATCCCGAAGGGATGGAGAAGCTGACTATAAATCCACAGAGTAAAGAAAACAATACAAAGGGCTGAGAATAGCCACTAATGAGGAGAAAGAAAACCCGCCAAGAAGAGCATGCCAGAAGAGCAAATCCTAGAGAAAATCCCCGGACCCCGGAAGGACTAGGTCAGAGCAGTATGAAGCTCCCACGTCAAGACAACCGGAAAGCATCAGTATCAGCGAAGACCCCCTCAAATGAAAAAAAAGGAGAGACCAAAAAGTTTCACACCCCCAATAAGGACCTCAAAGTGCCATCTCATGCAAGCACTGCATGCCCTTAGCAAGGACCTCGAAACTCTAGACTAGAACCCCTTCAGAAATGAGAAAGAGAAAAACACCAACACCCACCAATAGAATCTCAATCTGAGCATATATCAAACCATGAACATCCAGCAAATCCAAATAAAAAACCTTAGACAACCGAAGCAACAGAGCCAAGCAAATCTATCCACATAAGAACAATCGATTACAGACAAGATCTGGTAGAAAATGAGGCCAGAACATAGCCCTAGGAAAAGTGGCAAGAAAAATACGGATTAACCAAATCCGTGCCCAAAAAGACAGAACCAACCACGCAGAGACTAAAATCAAAAAACCTTTTCACGCGCAAAGAACCACAACAGCCAGCAGTAAGGGAACCCCCGAAGAATGGAAACGGAGTAGAAGATCAAGTTGCCGAAAACAAAGCAAAAAGGCAGAAGAAGCCATAGGACCAGATCCATCACCCAACAAATCTGCAAAACACGAAAGGAAACGCCATAACCATGCCCAAACATCCACTGCAACAGATGAAAAAACAATGGAATGAGGAAGAAACGGAACCACCGGGCCAAATCCATGGCAACTCAACCCAGAAAAACTACAAATGGAGACATATACGCCAATAAAGACAAACCATGTTGCAGACCCTTGATCGATTTATCATCATTCAAATAATTATTTATTTATTTATTTATTTATTTATTTATATTATTTAATACTTATTTAATAATAAATAAATAATTATTTAATAATTATTATATATTAAATAATTATTTATTAATTAATTATTTAATATTACAATGTGTAATGCATTGTTTATGTGTGGAGACTTTTGCTTTGGCGATTTGTTCGCACCTGCATAGGTACATGGTATTATTTATTAATGTGAAATGCACAATATGCAATGTGCAATTTATTAAATAATCAATTAGTTATTAGTTATTTAATAAATTAAATAACTAATTATTTAATATTGCAATACTTTTGTATGAAATTCATATGCACCTCCCCATCGATATATCATCAGAGGTATGGTATTATTTATTAATGTGCAATGCATAATTTGCAATGTGCAATTTATTAAATAATCAATTATTTATTAATTATTTAATATTAAATAACTAATTGTTTATTAATTATTTAATATTGCAATATAGGTATGATATTATTTATTAATGTGCAATTTATTATATAATTAATTGTTTAATATTAGTTATTAATTATTTGATATTAGTTATTTGATATTAAATAATTAATTATTTGATATTAGTTATTTGATATTAAATAATTAATTATTTAATATTGCAATGTACAATGAGTTGTTGCTTATGTACTTAGACTTTTGCTTCAACAATTTGTTCATACCTCTGCATAGGTATGTCCTCCCACAACTATGGTATTATTTATTAATGTGTAATATGCAATTTATTAAATAATTAGTTATTAATTATTTAATAATAACCAATTATTTATTTATTAATTATTTAATATTCCAATGTGCAATGCATTATTGTTTATGTGTGAAGACTTTTGCTTTGATGATTTGTTCACACCTCTGCAAAGGTATATCCCCGCACATGTATGGTATTATTTATTAATGTGCAATGCACAATATGCAATGTGCAATTTATTAATAAATTAATTATTTAATAATTAGTTATTAATTATTTAATATTGCAATGTGCAATGCGTTGCTCCTTATGTGTGGAACTTTTTCTTTGATGATTTTTTCACACCTATACACAGGTATATCCATGCACATCTATGGTTTTGTACCCGTACATCTTAACTTTAAGACTCATACCTGCACCTGTACATGTACTAGTTCCAACCATGTGCTATAGCTACATGATTAAATTGTTAATTAAATTTCCGTCATCAGCCTAACAATAAGACATTGTTTTGAAGGACCAATAAAAATTTGAGAAAAAAATTGAATCGCTTGCAACAAAGTTGAACTATGAAAAAAAGAATGAAATTTTTTGTCAACGCAAAAACCAATTGTTATAGTCGAGGCACAGTCGGGACTAATAACTGACAAGAATTTATTGTCCAAGAGTTAATACATAAATTGTAGAAAATTTTTCTTATGTATTACAAAGTTGGATGCTAAACAAATATGTTTGTTAAAACTAATGTTACAAACTTAAAAGTGTATATCAAAAGTGGAAATATCAAGTTTGTTAAAACTGAGTACCATAAAAAAAAAATCTCAATCGATACAAAAATCTTGAATGGGCAAGTTCCAAAAGTTCGGACTTATTACAACAATCTGGAATGGGCAAGTTCTAGAAGTTGGGACTTATTGGAGAGTTGTTCTGGTGGTTCAAATTGTGTCATTAAAAAAAAATTAATGGTTATATTGTCCATAGACAACCCTCAAGTACTTCCCCTCATTTTGAGGATGGTATGAAAGTCATCACAACAATATACTCACTAAGAGTTCAACATGTCATTTATACTCATTAAGAAGTCGACGTGTCACTTGTGGAAATTGAACGTGGGTAAGAAGGATAACAATCATTCCTTCTAACCACCTAAACTAAACTCAATTAACAATTTTGGGCCACTTCATATTTGCACATCCATCTCATTCAAAACATACAAGGATTTAAATGATGAAATTACAAGAAAGAGACATATCTCAAAGACATCGCAGTAGACATAGATTAATATTTAAATTCAGCCTTCTATAAATTTGTTTAATCAATTATAAATATGGTTGAATATGTTAAAGTAATTAAAAAAATAATCATGCCAATATTGGTTATCAAACAAACTAGTTTA
>JZKD02S1948028.1:341985-361792 GCA_000966675.3 Picea glauca | reverse complement strand
ACATGAATGCATGTGTGTTCCTAGGAACGTGCATTCCTGATGTTATAGATTTGGAAAATCTCGAACCTACACTCAGTGTACCACATAGGCATGTTGGAAGGAACACATCTGCATTCTTAAGAACTCATGCGCGTTCCTAAGAACCTATGTGTGTTCCTAAGAACCCGTGAGTGTTCCTCATATCATTTTTTAAGGGACCGCGGGTGTGATTTGTGCCCATTTTCACAGATTGTGCCTCGTGTTTTTCCCTTCATTGAGAAAATATATAAGAGGAGCAAAGTAGCAAGAAAAATAAAAATCTTGCCATTGTGTCCAAGTCAAGCAAGGTATGCTTGATTTCTCTTATTTTCCTCCCACTCTATTATTTTTTACTTTTATTCAATTAATTTAATATATTCTAAAAGAATCTAAATTATAGAAATTTCTAATCTTTTAGAGAAATATCATCTAGAAAATACACCTCTTACATTTCCTAACATTTCCCCTTTAAAAATAACTATAGAGAATTTACAAGAAATATGATTATTTTATTGTTTTGATAATTTCATAAAATGTGTATTGATGTTTTTTGTAAATTTCTATTTTAATTAAAAAACCGACCTAATTTATATGTCATGTGGCACAAACCCCCTTCCCTCCAAAGGGTTTCTCGACCTCCTGGTATAGGATCGTTCAAGCCACTGAATCGAATGGTTCATCGGTATCGTGATGGAACCAATGTTAACTTGACACAGGCCCTTTCCCCTTCTCGGCACAGGTCGTGTGGCACCCGCAGACCCTTTCCTTAGATCTTTTCAAATATTAATGCCAACGGACGCTAGCTCTCCATGCTAGGATCCCTCCTTGATGTGACCACAGACTATGATCGTGGGCTAGCTCCCTTCGTGACCCCGTGCTTCGAGACTTTCATGAATTGCTTGCACCCCTTTACCCAATTCCCGAATCGACGATTTCTCCTGGATCAAATCTACGGTCCATGTTCTTCTTGCGATCGATGGTTGAGATCGAATCATGATTTTAGACTTCGCAAATCCTCTCTTCTCCCAACTCTTCTTCTCATGATTTTTGAATCAGCGAAGTGTTGATTTATCACCACGTGTCCTATCTCAATGGACGGTCAAGATTGCTTCGACTCTCAGCTCTTCGGGTATTCTCTCCTTGACTTTTCCCCAAAGGGTTCTTCTTATGAAATATGTGGGTCTCTTCCGCGTGCCTTCCTAGCACCACGGCTAGGATCAATTCTCTCTTCGCGACTCTATGAAGATCTGTGTTGCCCTTGGAAAACCTCCAAAGGTTCCTGCTCCCGAACCTCTCGATCTTCTGCCACTTGTCTCCTCCGACGATGGACGATTTCTCAGTCTTCGAGACTTCGGTAAGTCCTCAAGCACTTTGCACACTTAGAAAAAATTCCTCTTTCGAGACTTAGGCTATTCTCAAGCTCCTTTTTCACTCATTGCAGGGCTCTACGCAGACTCTTCTGTGACTTTGCTCGGCTCGAAAACCTTCACGGTTCCCCACTCCTCTATGTCCTTCAATGAACTTTCTCGTGCCTTCCTAGAAGCTTTTCTCTCTTCCACCTGAGCTTGTAAGGTGGACTTACAGTCTCCCTGGCGCACTCCTTGTGCTTGGCTAAGATTTTCGATGGCTTCTCCCTTAGCCTAGCTAAGAATCTTAATGCATATCTTTTCCTTTGTCGATGCACCCTTGCAAAGCCTTCCTTCCTCAGAGTGTTCAACAACCCTGGGGTTTTCTTAAGGATTCCAACACTTCCAATTATGTTACTCTTGTACACTCTCATACTTGCTCTATTCCCTCCTGGAAAATCATTTCAGAGTGTACAGTAACTTTGGACTGTGGTTCCTCCTACACAGTCTTTCTTTCCAAGGTACCCAACCACCTTGAAATTTATTCCCAAGTATGTGAATTATCCTAGTATGCCCTCCTGGCAGTTTCTATTCTATTAAGCGCCACATTCAAGGAAGGGTGGCGCCTCTCCCTTCCTTGAATGTGCACCATGCATGTAAATCGACTAGTGCATGTGGAGGTGGAGAGATGCTCTTGCATCATAGTCCACGACTACGAAAATCATGAGCTTTCCAGCTCGGTTGAAATCCTCTTGGATCCCAAACTTTTTCCTAGAGTTGTCTTTCTGCTCCTCTGCTTTGCTATTGTTGTTGCATCTCCGTTGCTCGTGCAAGTTTCCTTTTGTCTAGCTTCTCCTTGTTGATTTCTTCCTCTACCGACCCCAACATCATCTTCCTTATCTCCTCAACCACCTCGTCTAGCTGCTCCATCAGTTGGTTTTCCTGTTGCAAACTAGCTTGATGCACTTCTTCCTGGTCTCTAGGTAAATCACATTGATGTCCCATATTATCTTCTTCATCATTTGTGACCTTAGCTTGCCACGCTACTATAGCCTCCACTCCTGCAAACTTCTCATCATTGGTTTTTTCTCAGCTATTACTTCTGACAAATTGACTCCTATCAGTTCTTTCATTGGTTCCATTCCAGCTTCCTCCAGCTGCAATTCATGCTAGTGTGTCTCCTCTGGCATGGCTATCTTATGGCAACCACCTTCTGGTTACAAACTATCTAACCAATCCTCCAGTGATTTTAGCTCCATTTCCCACTGGGTGAGTAATCCAACTAGGCGTTCTCCTTCTGTTGGGACATACTTCAGTATCTTCTCCTTCCCCATGACAGTCTCAATTTGTTTTCCTTATGTCTCATCTGCAACATCTTTTCTAACCTCTCCTCGTCCGCTTGGTAGGAATATCTCAACTCCTCCAATGATCAGAACGGTCCTTTGATCCTTCTACTCGACAATGGAAGTTCTTAACTTCTCACTATCTTTATTCACACGGTCCACAATTCCGCATGAATCTTCACCTGACCGAGGTCTTTCTTCTGCCTCCTCCCCATCTATCAACACCCTCTGACGTGAACTCTCAGATGAGCTCATCTCTCCTCCCTTTCCCACTTGGAAATTTTGGATGTCTCCTCTACCCACCTGGTAGTTTACGAGATCCATTGATCCCTTCTCATTGCCCACCTGGCAACCTATGGGACCTCTACTAGATCTCTGTCCCTCGTCATTGAGATTTTTAGCATACCTAAGCCATATTTTTAACACATGTCATTGCCCTCTGGAAAAAAACTTCTGAACAGGACATTTAGTTGTCCTCTTCAAAGGCCATTCATACCTCCAGCACACCTTTGCCTCATGTTGCATCCTAAATTCTAGCTTCTCCATTTCTTCCCGGATTTCACTGAGCTCCTTGTACATCTCCGCTTTGCTTCTCTGTGAATATACTTCTCCTCGACCGTGCTCATAACTTCCAACGACCATCTTGCTTCACCTGCAGCCCACCTGGTTTTTTATCATATGTTTCACACCTTGCAACCACTTCAACAAAGTACCACACTATGTCTCCCTTACTTACAAAAATCAATTATGCATTGGCTTTGATACCACTTCTGGTATCAGAGTATCTTCCTCTATCTCCTTCTTTCCACCTGAGAATAAAATTAGGATCTGATACCACTTCTGGCACAGATCCCCTTCCCTCCAAATGGTTTCTCTACCTCCCGATCTAGGATCGTTCAAGTCACCAAACCGAATGGTTCATCGGGCTCCTGATGCAACCAATGTTAACTTGACATGGGCCCTTTCACCTTCTCGGCGCAAGTTGTGTGGCACCTGCAGACCCTTTCCTTAGCGCTTTTCAAATCTTAATGCCAATGGATGTTATCTCTCGATGATAGGATCCCTCCTTGATGTGACCATGGACTACGAACGTGGGATAGCTCCCTTCGCTATCCTATTCTTCGATGATAGGATCCCTGAATTGCTTGCACCCCTTTCCCCGATTCCTGAATCGGTGATTTCCCCTAGACCAAATCTACCGTCCATGTTCTTCTTGCGATCAATGGTTGAGATCAAATCGTGAGTTCTCACTTTGCTAGTCCTCTCTTCTCCCAACTTTGCTTCTCTCAATTTTTGAATTAGCGAAGTGTTGATTTATCGCCACGCATCCTATCTCAATGGACGACCAAGATTACTTCGACTCTCAGCTCTTCGGGTATTCTCTCCTTGCTTTTTGCTGAAAGGTTCTTCCTCTCAAATATGTGGGTCTCTGTCACATGCTTCCCAGCACCATGACTAGGATCAATTTTCTCTTCACGACTCTACGAAGATCTATGTTGCCCTTGGAAAACCTCCTGAAGTTCCTGCTCTCGAACCTCTCGATATTTTTCCACCTGTCTCCTCCGACGATGGATGATTTCTCAGTCTTCAGGACTTCGGTAAGTCCTTGACCACTTTGCACACTTAGCACAAATTCCTCTTTCAAGATTTAGGCTATTCTCGAGCTCCTTCTGCACTCCTTGCAAGGATCTGTGCAGACTCTTCAACAAATTTTCTCAGCTTGAAAACCTGCACGATTCCTCGCTCCTGTACGTCCTTCAATGAAATTTCACATGCCCTCCTGGCACCTTCTCGCTCTTCCACCTGAGCTTGTAAGGTGGACTTATAGTGTCCCTGGCGCACTCCTTGCGCTCGACTAATATTTTCGATGGCTTCTCCCTTAGCCTATCTGAGCATATTAAGGCATCTCCTTTCCTTTGTCGATGCACCCTTGCAAAGCCTTCCTTCCTCAGAGTGTTCAGCAACCCTGGGGTTTTCTTAATGATTCCAACACTTCCAATCGTGTTTCTCTTGTATGCTCTCATACTTGCTCTATGCCCTCCTGGCAAAGCATTCCAGAGTGTTCAGTAACTCTGGATTGCGGTTCCTCCTACACAGTCTTTCTTTCCAAGGTACCCAACCACCTTGAAATTTCTTCCCAAGTCTGTGAATTATCTTGGTACGCCCCCCTAGCATTTTCTCTTCTGACTCCATTGAGTTCAGACACGTTCTCCTTGCATCGACTCACAGAGTTTCCACACTATGTCATGCATTCCTTTCACTTAGCCTAGATAACCAGACCTAATCCAACATGCTTAAATATAGAAAACTATATCTTTATCCCTGCAGACGATTTCTAGCATTCATCTACAACTCAAATGCATACAAATGGAATTCATAACACAACATCCATTACACAGAAATTGATAACATGAAAAACTGTCATTTTCTAGTAATGGAAGAATATCAAATTATAAATATTTGAGTCTGGACTGTGACCGAGTCTCGACTCTCATCAACCTCCCTAAATTTTCTTACAATGATTTTTCTTATCAAGTTCTAGCCGCCTCTATCAAGAATAAAATACAAAGATTTATACAAGAGGGGCTCGACAAGCTTCCCCCCCAAGATAAACTAGTGGTGTCAAATCACCATTCAAAACTCTTGTCTAATGGGAAAATTACAATGATGGAAATCTACTCCAAATCGGATGCAGATCCCTCCTACCATCAACCACTTAATGGTGACCTTATCTCCAGCATGTGCAAAGGCACAACTTGGCTCTTCCAACCTGTCGGCATTAATTTCCTTGATAACGCCTTAGATTCTCGAAGGAAAAATGAGAGGGTGGTGCCTCTCCCTTCCTTGAATGTGCACCATGTGTGTAAATCGACTAGCATGTGTTGAGATGGAGCGATGCTCCTACATCATCATGCCTTATTAAATTGTAGCAGATATTATAAAATGGAACATGGAGACAATGAAAACCACACACAAACAGATCAAGGCGGGGAAAACCCCAACCCACCATAACCACCAAACATAAACACACAAATTGATGAGGGGTTGACCACATTCAGCTCACTTGTACATGAATTAAGGGAAACAAGGGAACCTAGTTGATTATCCTTGGCCACTTCATTGGACGCCATTGTATCATCCATTGTAAGTGCCCAAGGGAAATTAACTACTATTTCTAAATACAAGGCTAGGATGTTCGAGTTTTATAGGACTGGACTCGATCGAAATCAAGTTAGAGACTTGGATATTTCAAAACAAGAGTTGATGTATCTTTTTATTGATCCTCGAACTAGACAAAAACCACCTATAAACAATAAATGCATTTTTATGGACTGGTGCATCCACCCATAATTTCTTGAAAACTGGATGGATAGGTGGTTCATGGTCTTTGATAAACCTCCTTGCAATAACAGGGAACTACTTCCGTAGATTTGGTCTTTGAGAAAATTATGGGCAGAATTTATTTTGGGTCACCATGTGAACTACTTCGACATCGGTGATGTAACACACCCAACCCCTTAGTTGGCTTTCTAAATGATGGGGCATCAAAAAAAATTCTTCCTCAAACATCTCAGATCCTTTTTTTCCGAGGCCTCCCATACCTTCTACTCGTCAAGAGATTTTCATAGACTGCTACCAGGCTCAAAATCGAGCTCATGATTGGTAGATATCCCCTTCCAAACCTCTTTGGGCATTCATTGGTTGAGGGTCACGTGTCATCCACATGGATCCCTCACATTCATACCCTCCTCAATCTCCTACATCCACGGTGGTAGTCCACCCATCGTCCAATCCAATAGTGGGTTTTGATCTTCGTTTGACACATAAGCTACAGGGGAGTTCGGTGTTCGACACTTCGATGTTGAATGCCCCTTTTTATTTCTATATGAAAATCCTCTGGAGTCCCAAACTCCTGGACTTCTGAAATGTTTCCACGTATCTCCATCCTTCGGCCCTTTCAACTTATCCTTGACACCACAGCCCAAACCCCCGGAGTCTCGAAGTTATGAACTCTCGAAGGGCCCACTCTCGCACATGGAGTCATACTGGATACGAGGGAAATTACAGGTGGGTCCCTCATTCTCCTTCTGCCATATGGACCAAACAGTGAGTGCTAGGTGTGATATGCAGACGAGGCAATGATGACACGTGGACCCTTCATAGGGTAACACATGTCACGTGTTAACGGGCACATAGGGTCTGCAATAATTGCAAATCCAAGTGACACTTGGAACGTCAAACATGGGTCTATGTCACCCCAGGCGACGTCATCACACCACGTCACCTCGGACTAGCAACTTTCCAAACCCTTAGATCTCACGCTCAAGAAGCATCCATGTAGACCTTGGGATCTACAACCTCCATCACTTTGCAACTTCGGCATTCGTGGGTTTCATGGTGTAACCCTCTCCTTACTCCCAGAGTAGTTCAAAGCCGAATTGACCAAGGAGTAGATCCAATGGTCATGAGTGGTCTCGAAGCTCCTCCAAATCGACGGCCCTCGTCGCTTCTCGACTTCGATATTCGGGAGTTTGGCCATGTAACTTTTGTATTTCTCCTGGAGTGGTCAGTATCAAGTTGACCATGACCTAGGCCCAACATACGACATTTGGCAGAAGACAAGGGCGACACATGACCCGATCAATTAGTGCCACGTGTCCAGTCCCATTTGATACCTGGGGTATTTGAAAGCCACAAATCAAGGTGACACCTGTTACACCTATGATGAGTCCACATCACCGTAGGTGACGTCAATATGCTACATCACTTTGGTCTTCGACGCTCCAACGATATTCTCTTTCACTCATAGGTTAAACCTCCCGGAGTAGGACTATGTCGAAGTACTTGACGCCATATTTTCATTAGGCTCAATATGATGATCGAGAAGGGTTTTGAGGGATCCTTATATCCACAGTTCACGTTACTTTGTAGCTTCGACCTTCGGGGGTTTCGAATCTACGGTTGCTCCATTCTCTCGAAGTAGGATTTCGTCAAAGTATCGTACGCAAGTACCTCCTCTGGATGATCGAACAGTTAAGAGAGGTTCTCACCGAAGTCCCCAAATCGATGGCTGAGAAGGATCCTGAAGGATCCAAGGATCGAGGGTCCACGTTACTTCGTAAATTGGTCATTCAAGATTTTTTTAGGTGCAACACCTTTGTTCTCTCGAAGCAATTAATGCCAGACTGACCTTAGAGTAGATCTAATGATCAGGGAAATTCTCGAGCGTCCTTATATATACATCCCACGTCACTTCGTGACTCTGGAATTCAGTGGATTTTGTGTTACAACATATTGGTTCTCTAGAAGTGGTTAGCGTCGAGCTGACCACGGCGTAGATCTGATAGTCAAGGAGGCTCTCAAGTACCTTTGGATCTACGGCTCACGTTACTTCACGACCGATAAGTGGATCACGGTTTAACGTGGGGATGAGTCCCATGGTAACGGGTAAATTACCGCCATCTATCATTCCACCATTAAGGCACTAACTCGACAGGTCATCTTTGGCGCAATTTGTTCTTTATAATACTTATTTTCCTAGGGTTCCGGACTCCCGAACACTTCGCTCCCTCCGAACTTAAGCCATGGTTCGTAAGCCTTGGTTATATGGAGCTTTTTCAAGACCCAAAGGCTATAGTCATATCTCTTGACCAATATTTGGTTAAGGTCGCAACACCCCGGAGCTCTGAACTCCCGGAGTTTCGAATCCAGAAAGGCTTGCTCCTTTCGGCTAGCGTAGGGTTCCCAGACCTTGGTCATATGGACCCTCTACTAAGTCTCAGGCTATAAGCTCATATGTTAACTGAGATTTGGTTAAGTTCATGGGCACAAGCCCTTGGTCACGCGGGTGAATGGTTGGAAGGGTATGACCCTCGGTTGCATTATACAAGCATTATACCTCTTGAGCTTGCAAACACTTCAAATAAGGTACGATAATACTCATTGCACTTCTCCCATAATTTTAGAACTTAAAGAGTTATTGATCCCTGCACATCTTGCCAAGGTTATGCGCACCTTCGCACTACCTCTCATGAGCTTAAAAAAACCATCTCTCAAGAGATCCAAATGAATGGAAGTGTAAATATGCACATATGAAATTGGGCCTATGGATAACAAAATCACAGTTCATTGTCCTTTAATTTGAGCCACTACATGGGGCTCAAGTACTTATGTATACAAGTCATATTTGACCATATATATCCTTACTTGATCAAATACACAACTAGGTGAACTGAATAAAACAATAAAATTATCAAACAAGCATGCACATCCATGAAACATTCACGGGGTATTCATCCTTATTTTACAATCACAATTCAACTTCACAGGGTATAAGAATACTTATCTATTTTGAGTTGCAGCCAAATGACTAACTGTGGATGTGCGCCTTTCCACCCAACCATAGGCTCAAAGGAATCCAATATTAGGGCTTTGGTCACCCTTGTTCAAAGCCATGATATCATTAGGGAACTTATGTTGTTTCTTAGAGATCCTCTCTAAGTCACAGCAACCCTATGAATATTATTAGATGCTTCCTTCGCATCAAGCTCATGTTATTCCTCTTTTCTTTTGCATGTTTGGGTCATGTGTTCCCCTATGTGTGTGCGCTCTTGTCTGGGGTCTCTCCTTCTCTACAGAGCCTCACGTCCACCTCTTCCCAATCATATGCATGGGCATATCCCCTTGCACGTTGTCCCTCCTTGGGAAGGTTCTTCTTTTTCTATCGTGTTCCTTTTGTCAGAAGGAAACTTAGGTTAGCCTGGTCTGCCAGACCCTGTGGTACTTTGGGCTAACAATCTTTAGTCAGACCATGCTTCCATTCATCAGGGTGGTTGATGGTTCAACCACCATTTCTTCCTTCATTAATTGATTCTTGTCCTCGGGATCCAAAGGAGGTTTCTTGTTCCCAACAAGGGGAAATTTGGGGTCATCTAGCATAATAAAACCTCTCTTATAGTTTTCTCATACTTTCCTCTAGTGATATCATGTCCAATACTTCAAAGCTTCACCCCTACAGTCATTCATTGGAAATCTAAACAATAATACATTTACATTGTTCACATGCCATAGCATGGTAATTATAATTAACGATTAATTACAAGCTGGGGGAAAGTGTTACAAGTAATTTCCAAGGTTTCAGTCGAGGGTCCTCACATGAATGAGAGCATGCTAGGCATGATCCCATGTTAATTCCTTGTCCCCCAAGTGAAGACCTAACCCCCTTTCCCAACATCGTCCTGTTGCAGAGGGATTTCAGCAAACACAAGTAGCTCTATTAGCCTTGACTCAAAGTCTAGTGCAACATAGTATTTTTGTTTCACTACCTCGACAAGAGGTGCCTGCTGGTGACATTGGTAGAGTAGAGTGTAGCGAGGAGAGGGCACATAGACAAATCAGTTGTTCATGTGAGCCTCACATATGCTTGAGTTGCAGGCAAACTTGCTATGGGCCAATGGAGGGCATTGGACACTAGAGATTCATGGAGGAGGTTAGTATATTAACTATCTATATGTTCTTCATTGTTATATATTTATATAATAATATGTGTATTTATTTTGATGTTTTATTGTATGATGCTTTGCAGTTTCTATGCCTATATAGAAGAGCCTTTACGCTGATAGATGCATTAGTGTATGTCTCCACCACTGATGAAGCAGTAGAGGAAACCTTCTCATTCAGTGTACTTCATACATTGGTATGTGTCACATTTGATAAATTCACCATAGTGATTTCTTCATTTTTTGGCATCCTCAAATTTATAATGTTCTTTTGTTTCTACAGGTTGTGGGACCAAGCGATGTTGAGAAATGTCCACCTGGGATGGACAAGTCACCTACTTCACAAGTATCATGTGTTGAGTTAAATATTGTTTAAATCTCAAATTTGTTGTATTTATGTTGTTGAATTTTACTATTTGGTACTACTAACAATATTATTAATATGTATGCAGGCTACTGATATTTTCACTAGTTACAGTACTAGTCCAGTCCTTGGGCACTCGATCACATCTTTTGGGTTACATGTTTTCAAGCCAAGAGTTATTCCATAACTTGTACAACATGTGGGGGTTCATTTCCACCCACCCCCACCATCTTTCATCTTCCATGGATCCTCAATGGTTTCACCCCACATCCACCCACCTGCACCCCCTCTTCCATTGCATCCATCAATAGTGTATGCACCCATATGCCGCCCCCCCCCCCCACCATTTCCATTTGTGCCATCGACCGAGGTTTCCATAGTAGATGTTTCCTCGGAGTAGGTTGTACAGTCGAGCACTCTACCTGCCAGTGACTCTCCATTGATGCTCGAGATATTCACAGTGATAAAATGTGTTGATGATCAATCTTTATGTATCATGAATGGAATTGATTGTATGCATATTTTCTTAAATTTCATGATTGTATCCTTATAACTAATGCAGGGTGGCATCGATGAGAGTTTAGGGTCATGGAGGAGGGTAACACCCTCATGATTGTCAGTACTATATGTGGTGAGTTGGCTTATGTTGAATTGCAAAGTATAATTTTCTAATTCTTTTAATTCATTGTGGAAAAAAACTTATAAAAATTTTGTTTCTTTGTGCAGTCTCTGGAGCGACGAACCATGCCCAGGTGAAAAACCACTCGAGGTGCTTCTTCAAGAAAAAGAATAAATATTGATTCCTAGGATGCTCCTTAAGGTGGAAAGAGTGGTAGTGGTCAATGAGTGACCAATGCTTGTCATTTTGTATCTAGGTCACCATATGGTTGTTATTTATGTTAGGGCACTTGTTGTCATTTTTTATGTTAGGCCACTTGTTGTCATTTTTTATGTTGGACACAATGTGCCATTTTGTAAAACAATGTACATTTTAGACGATGTTGAATACACACACACATTTCACGCCATGTTTTTTATGAATCTCATTGTTTCTACATTTTATGTTCATGAATGTATGAAATTAAAAGTGTTTCGATTTCCACTCTTTTCTATTCTATATGAAATTGCAAGAAATAAATATAATCTAAATGGATTTAAATAAATCTATTCTCAAAGGATAATTCTCATAAACAGTGAGTAGAAAAAAAAAAACATATCTCTATTCTTATAAGAACTAATTCCACATAAAAATATTGCTACAAGGATATTCCTAGGAAACATATATTTACATTGTTTTATAAAAGGAGAAACCTACATGTACATCATGAACATGAACAGAACAATCCATGAGTTGAAATCAATGCACACTTTGGGATTATGGATGGCTTTGGGATAATGAAGACATGATGAGAAGATGAAATGTCAAACTCAAAATCTCCTATAACCTTCAATTTAAGATCTGTTAGTATGATGAGTTGAATATTGTTTTTTAATAGTTGGAAGGAGAAACTCATACATTGAAATTTAGAAGGATCACTTAGTGCATCAATGTAGATTTTGATGAGTTTGTACATTCAATAACTTATATTTAACTAATAGAAACTACAATTACCTTTACAATATTAAATAAATCCACTTATTATAGGAGATGTTTGTTGAAGACAATACAAAGGTGTTTTAGGTTATAGCAACTATTTCACAAATTTTTGATAGATTTATGAAATTTTGATGAAATGAAATAATTTTTTCTCAATTTGGTTGAGTATTCAAATAGATTTGGAGTGTATTATTGCACTAATCATTGTAATAATTTATTTAATTTTATTAATTGTTTTTTAAAGTGTTAAAGAAGTCTATGTAAGTAAAAATAGTTCATTTTTTCTAAAGTGATTATAAATACTCGTGTTACTCATGAACGAATCTATTGTGGTGGAAAAGATTGCTAAGTGCTAAATCCATATGCAATTAATGGTTCTCTAGGACCAAAATTTGATGGAACATTGAAGTCTCATCCTAGTTAAGACTCTAGGAATCAATAATAAGAATCATGTAGGCTAACATAATCACAATAGAAATAAGAGGGTTGAAATCTCACATTACTCTATCCAAAATGAAGCATGGTTCATTATACTGACAACCACAACATGTTACAAGGGTTTCTTAATGCAAAATCAATACATTAAATACAAGTGCACAATAAAGCCTCAGATCAAATGAAAATATACCTCAAATTCTTCATTAAGCTTACCAAAATGTTGTATAATGTAGCGCAAGAGGAGAGCTCATAAATACCAAAATTCTCCACCCTTTACAATGGAGAGAGAGAGAGAGCTCTTCTTTATAGAGTGAGTCTCTTTGCTTATACAATAAAATATTATTATTTGCTAACTAACTCCATGAAAAGTCAAATAAATATTATAATAATGGATTAGTTAAATCTCTCCTCAATCCATGGTTGACCATGTTACAACATGTGGACATTAGCCTCTCCAAATAAATTCACTCTCATCCAAAACTAGTATTAGTATGCACCAAATAATGTTCATGAAGGGGATGCACCACCAAAAATAGGCATTAAGCCAATTCAAATGTCAACTGTCCACATGGAATGTTCCCTCCAAGAATGTGCATGCATGAAACCACTCCACATGTGTGAATTCTAAGGTATCAAATTCCATGGATGAATGTGAAAGATGACAAGTGAATAGAACGTCCACAACAAAATATGTGATCAATTCCTAGCCTTTCCTTTCCTTGCTTGCCTTGCCTTGCCTTGCTTGCCTTGCCTTGTATTTTCTTGCATTACATTTCTTTTTCATGCCATGTCTTTCCTTGGCTTGCCATTTCATGCCCTGTCTTGCCTTGACTTTCCATGTCATGTCTTTACTTGTCTCGTCATGTCTTACATGTTCTTGCCTTGCCTTGACATACCTAGACCTATACCTATACCTGGAACTTTCCTTTCCATGTCTAGCCTTGCCTTTCCTTTGATTTCCCTACCTTGCAATGTAATGCAAGGCATGGCATGGAAAGGAAATGCAACACAAGGCATGGCATGGCAAGGAAATGCAAGGCATGGCAAGGAAAATCATGGCATGTCAAGGCAAGGCATGACATGACTAGGAAAGGAAAGGCAAGACAATGCAAGGAAAGGAAATTCAAGTGAAGGAAATGCAATGCATGGAGTGGCAAGGCAAGGCAAGGAAAGGCAATGCAACGCAAGGCAATGCAAGGCATGGCATGACATGGCATGGAAAAGAAAGGCATGGCATGGTAAGGCAAGGAAATGCATGGCAAGGAAAGGCAAGGAAAGGCATGGCATGGCATGGCATGGAAATGCATGGCATGGCAAGGAAAGGCAAGGCATGGCATGGCATGGCATGGAAAGGCATGGCATGGCAAGAAAAGGCAAGGCATGGGATGACAAGGCATGGTATGAAATGGCATGGCATGGCAAGGCAATGCAACATAAGACAATTTTTATGCACTTGGTTGTGTGATATTAAGCATAAACAGGAATATAACAAAAATTACCAACAGAACAATAGAATGTAGAGAATAACACACAAAAATGATTCCTATATTAAAATGGGAGAAATGTTCACTTGCCTCTTCGAGGGGGCAACCTCCAACAGAGTAGCGCTCTATTACAATGATTATCAAGACAATTTTTTCTCATGGCTCCTACTCTTAATTATGTTAATTATATCTTTTAAAGAACATTATGGAGGAAGATCTTTCTAGAAGCGGTATATTCTATTAGTTCTTCTTACATTGAATTATTCATCTTTATTCAATAGCCCTTATTAACTAATGTTTGTATTTATTACAAGAAAAATATATTATTCTATCTATGTTAGGGGTTAGGGAGATTAGGTCCCTAACAACAATGCAAGGAATGGCATGGCATGGCATGGAAAGGAAAGGCATGACATGGCATGGCACGACATGCAAAGGAAAGGAAAGGCATGGCATGTCATGGCAAGGCAAGGAAAGGCAATACAAGGCAATACAACCCAAGGAAATGCAAGGTATGGCATGCCATGGCATGGCAAGTCAAGGCACAACATGGCAAGGGAAGGCAAGGAAAGGCATGGCATGGAAAGGCAAGGAATAGCATGGCATGGCAAGGAAAGGCATGGCATGGCATGGAAATACAAGGAAAGGCGAGGAAATGAAAGGCATGGGATGGCATGGAAAGGCATGGCATGGAAAGGAACTTCATGGCATGGCATGTCATGGAAATGCAAGGCAATGGAAGGCATGGCATGGAATTTCATGGCGAGGAAAGGCAAGGCATGTCATGGCATGTAAAGGCAAGGCATGGCATGGAAATGAAAGTCATGGCATGTCATCACAAGCCAAGGAATGGTAAGGAAAGGAAAGAAAAGGAAAGGCAGCATAATGCAAGGAAATTAAAGGCATGGCATGGAAAGTCAAGGAAAGGCAAGGCATGGAATGGAAAGTCATGTCATTGCAAGTCAAGGCAAGGCATGGCAAGGGAAGGAAATGAAAGGAAATGCAAGGCATGGCATGGTATGGCATGGAAAGGAAATGCAAGGCAGGGGAAGGCAAGGGAAGGATAGACATAGTTCCCTAACAACAAAAAATAATCACAAAATACAACAATATCATAACAACCATAAAATGAAACCAAAATTTAAATCATTCATAAATATGAAATATTTGTGCAATTATTCTTTTTACATACCTATGTTCATTCAAGTAGACCATTAGGATCACTTCTAATATTGATGGTATCCATTAACTTCTTGTGCTCAAAGTAAGGAAAGAAGTAGAATACCTTTGATGTTCTCTTACTTGGCATTGTTTGTAGTTGGAGGTTTGTAACAACAACCAAGATCGTAAAGTGGTATACATCTTCACCTTGTCTATAATATTGAAATACATAACCACCTTTCTTATGTGTTCTTTCATAATGTGTCAGATATTCTCCTTTAATAACCATTGACCCAATCAAAAATTCAATGCCTTCGGATTTTGTTACAGATCACATGAGGGTATACTTTCCCTCTAAGAAACGTGTCATCCAATAGTGAGTGCCCCATTCATTACAGCTTAGGGAAACCATTGCATATATGTGTCCTACAAAAAATGGAGTTCATATGTCATGTGAGTCCACTAAATGACCAAAGCATAAAACATTGATGCTAGTTATTAAAATTTAATAGAAGGTTTCATTGAACCTAACAGTACAAGATCTAAGATGTTATCATAATCTACTGAAATATTTGATTGGTCCTCCGCCAACTAGGATAATTCCATAGTTAAAAGTTGACCAATGAGTAGTGATACACGATCCCATCTATCAACCCAGTCGATGGATTCACAATCATCTCATTCATTACTACTACATGGACCACAGAAGCAAGAGAGTTTTCTCATCCATATTTCAACTATTGCATTGTTTGATGTTTGAACTGAATGGAATCCACGAGTTCCCTAGATTGTTTTTCATTCATACCACTGTGATCGATATACATCGACCACCTCCAAAAAATATCTATGTGCATGCCCTTTCCTGGGTGATTGATCTTCATAGGTTCTTGTTCCTTCTCCCATTACTGAAGAACACAATTCAACAATGTATTTTTCATCTTGAATGAGGGAAGTAGTTGTGAACTTCATTTATTTCATGTGTAATTATTTTTTGATGCATGTTCCTACTCCATCATGATCCTATTTCCCGTGCCAAGACTCGAAATAGTTCCAAATATCTGGTACCTTAAGTTTTTTGTGCAACATACACAACCATTGAAATACACAAGCATTTTTTAATTGGCCCACGCAACCATCTGACCAAATCCAATGATCCATCTATATGTTCTTCTCCTTAAGTTGATTGTAAAACAATTGAAAACAATTGTGTACGTAGGCTAAGTCGTGGCACCAATCATCACTTATGTAGAAGTGATACTCCTTCAATATAACTATGCTTTCTTCGTTACTATTCGGCCCATGCCTATATGTGATATGGACCATTATGTTGACCCGGTCTAAGTGATAATATTGGATTTGAATCTCATTTCGCGGTTGAAGGGTGTAGTTCTCAAAACAATCAACCACTAATAAGACAATACCAACGAGAAATGTATCTATGCATATTCTAAAATGTTCATTCTGCCATAAAGCCACATGGACATGTTGATCATATTGTCATGTCTTTTTGATGGAGTCCTTGATGAAGTCATATACTCGTACCTGAAAAGTTACCAATTGTATATTTTTTCTTTCATGTCCATCATCAATATCATATGCGACATATTTAAAGCTTTGCAATGAAACCTCCTTCCTCCCCAATTCATACTCATCGCTTACATGGATGCACTTTCTCATTAATGTCATCCCACCACACCTGGAGCATGTCCCATCTAAGCAGTATTTTTGATCAAATGTACAACCCTCTCGCCTTGTACACAAGATGTTGTGAATAAAGTCTCTGGATGATGTGTGTGGAAGTATCACGCGGCAGTCCTTCACACGGGTGTTATGCAATACACGAAATATGTGTGTGTGTGTGTGTGTGTGTGTGATAATAATAACCATACTCAATGTGATATCTACAAAAACATGTGTTATGAATTGTGTTTATTCAAACATACCAAGGCTTGCATTTATGGAAAGATCTTTGGCCCAATTTAAGTGCACTTTTTATTGTCTTGAATCTCTCATACAATTATGTTTGTGTAATGTCAAGAAAGTGTTCAATATGGGGTTCATGGTCCCTAGATCCACTTCTTAATTTTAGTACATTTTTTTTGTTGGAAGAAGGCCTAATGTTCTCATACCAGAAAGCATGTACTAGTCCCTTAACTACTCTAATTAACTTCATGTCAAAATGAGGTAGCCTACTAGTGAAGGCCCACAAATCTGTTGGGCCACTTGTGTCAAGGCTATCTCATCTATTAGAATATTTTCTAAGGGTTTTGATATTGCATTTCATGAGATGAGAGGTTTGTTGGAGAAAACGATGTTTTCTTGTGATCTTGCTAACAATTGATTGTGACAAGACACGTCGGGTTGCATTACGGTCTTCAGAACGATATTTCTTACCAATTTTTTGAAAATCATCCACAAGGTTTCTAATAATATGATGACCTGTTTCTAAACTTTTGATTGTTTTAATGCCTAAAATTCTCCTAACATCAATCAAACTTATAGATTTTAACAGAGCCAAAAACAATTGACATTTAGTATCATCATATTTTGGTTCAAGATGTTCTTTAATGATTTTATAATAATGATAACGAATAGTTTGGTTATGTAACTTACCTTCAAGTGATGATAGACCACTTCCATCCACTTGAATGTGTTTAGTAGTTCTTCGTCGCACACTACTCAATCTAGGTAGGGACGATGAACTTGTATTTAGGCACTCTTGGCCTCCCTACTATGGAGTTAACAATGTTGCAGTTATTTCCCCTTCAATCACTAGAAGATCAATTCTAAGAGGAGAGTGGACATGCCCATAACTAGTTTCTAGAACGTATGATTGTCCAACAAGAGGTTGCACCACAGGAACTTATTCACCAGAATACTATGCACCGGTTGCCTCTCTAATTTTGTCCATTGTATAATCAAATCCAAGCAAATCCTCCATCATCTAGTCATCCACAACAACTTGTCTTGATGAGATAGTGATTAGAGGTACAATAGAAGTATGAATTGGATTGGTCTCTACTGAAATGCTATGTTTTTCTTGTGGTGATGGAGTAGAAACAACAACAACATATGTTCTGCTAGAAATTGGATTTCCCTCTTCTAAAAGTTTGTGTTTTGACATACATACCTTTGCCTTTTCTCTTTCTTCATTTACCTTTTTTATGGTTTTTTCTTTCCTCGAGCACTTTCTACCTCGATTATGTAGGTTTACCATGTTTAAAGAGATAAATTTTCTTCCAAGCACACCACAACAACAAAAAAATTGGTATTAAACAAGAAGACACAACTAACAATTCCAATTGGACGAATTTGTCTTGGTATTACACAAGAAGACACAACTAACAATTCCAATTGGAAAATTTTGTCTTGGTATTACATAAGAAGAGATAAATAACAATTCCAAATGGACAAATTTGTCTTGGTATTACACAAGAAGAAACAACTAACAATTCCAATTCCAATTGGAAAATTTTGTCTTCTAATTCTTCCCACAATTGTCTTCCAATAGCACAAAATTTTCTATGAATTAAACAACGAGACAAAAAGAACAAAAACATGTGTTTTCTTGCTATTTTTTCATGCATATGTTGGGTTGTTCAAGTAAAGAGATATATGAAGTTGAGGAGCTTGCTTGGCACATAAACTGCCCAGCAGGAATGTGTGTGCATTCTTGTTAGGTAGGGATAAGCGCCAAGAACACTCAACCTCAAGGATTTCAAGTCACAAGAGCGTGTGCACGCTCTTAGTGCAATGGATATAGCATTTATTGTAGACCAAAAAAATTTATGAATAAATATGTATAGGGGTTTGGGGACAAATAGGACCTAAGGGATTAATATTTAAAGTGTTTTGAAGCATAAATTAATGGTTAGAGCACCAAGATGGAGGTGCAAGGGTTGTGGGGCCTTCAACAAGAGGTACAAACATAGTTCACTTAGGGCTCAGGTGTGGAGGGGGTTAAGGGTCGAGTACAAGTTATGCCCAGGCTTAGATGGAGCTAGGGGTATCTAGATCATGGTCTAGGTCAAGATCTAGGTCATAGTCTAGGTTTAGGTCATGGTATAGGTCTAGTTCATGGTCTAGCTCTAGCTCTAGGTCTATGTCATGGTATAGGTCATGGTCTAGGTGTAGCTTTGGGTCTATGTCATGGTATAGGTCATGGTATAGGTGTAGCTTTGGGTCTATGTCATGGTATAGGTCATGGTCTAGGTGTAGCTTTGGGCCTATGTCATGGTATAGGTCATGGTCATCATATAGGTCTAGGTCATGGTATATGGTCTAGGTCATGGTCTATGGTTTAGGTCATGGTCTATGGTCTAGGTCTAGGTCTAGGTCTTTCCATGCATTGTTATATCTAGGTCTTGTTATGTCTAGGTCTAGGTCTTGACATATCTAGGCCAAGGACATTTATTTCCTTGCGATGTACCAAAATTGATATAGTGTGTGAGAGTGTGAGAGGGAGAGATATGAATGCATAGATGGGGGGTAGAGAGAGAGAGTGTATGAGAGTGTGAGAGGAAAAGAGACGAATACATATATAGGGGGTGAAGAGAG
>JZKD02S1948028.1:300520-332632 GCA_000966675.3 Picea glauca | reverse complement strand
AGAGAGCTAGCAAGAGAAGAAGAGAGGATGATAGTAATATGGGGATATATAGAGAGGGAGATATAATTGTAAAGATAAAAAGAGGGACATAGAGAGTGAGAGAGACTAACAACAAGTGGAGAGAGAGAGAGAGAGAGAGAGAGAGAGAGAGAGAGAGAGAGAGAGAGAGAGAGAGAGGGAGGGACAAAGGGGGAGAGGGAAGGGGGGAGGGGGAGAGAGAGGGGGTTGATATAGGTGGATACCAGTGGCCACCCACCCTTTCCAACTGGATCAAAACAGTTTTCTGGCAATGTTGGCAATTTACTATTTTTAGTAGTTTTTAACTTCTGGGGCAGGTTTGAGGGTCTAAATGACGTTTTTTCATGATCAGACACCTCAATGATAGCCGAAAGAAATGATTGATTTTCCTAAATGAATTGCCTCATCAATACCTTTCCAACGATCTATCGTGCTCCCTAAACGAAGATCGTATGCAAAAGTTACGCCCTCAGTAAGTTAATGTACTAACTTACCCCAATGGGGCCCACATGACTTTTGGTGCTTCATCTCCTAGGGTTAGGTTTTTACATGTCTAGGGTTTTAGAATTAATATTTATTGTAAAAATGCCTTCAGAGCCTCATTTTACTCATCTTCTTGTGAATGAATGTAGCAGTCGCATCTCTTCTCAGAGAAAAGATGCCACCATTCTAGCAAGCTTGTTTTCAGTCTGCATTTTACAGTTTTCAACATATTTCTTATTTAATATAAATCAAGTTTTATTGTATGTTTTTTTTTTCATTGTGTCTCTATGTTAAAATTATAAATATGTGGTTTCATTTCATTCTGTACATAAATCTGGATCAGAGAGAGGAGGGAGATAGAGAGGGAGTGGGTGTGAGAGTGTGAGGCATGGTGAGGTAAGGTCTCGGTCTAGGTCATAATATAATTCTACGTCTAGGTATAGGTATATTTCTTTCCATGTCTAGGTTAGGGCCATGTCTTGTCTTACCATGCCTTTCCTTTCAATGTACCAAACTTTCTAGTGTGTGAGAGTGTGAGAGGGAAAGAGAGAAAGACAAAGAGGGGAGGTAGAGAGAGAGTGTGTGAGAGTGAGGGGGGGGGGAGAGAGGAAGGCATAGATGGGGGATAGAAAGAGTGTGTGTGAGAGTGTGGGAGGGAGAGAGAGGAAGGCATAGAAGGGAGGTAGAGAGAGAGTGTGTGAGAGTGTGAGAGGGATAGAGAGGAAGACAGAGGGGAGGGGTACTAGAGAGAGAGGTAAATGTAGGAGCGAGGGGTAGATGTAGGAGATATTGTGGGAGGTAGGGAGAGAGAGAGAGGTAGGAGGGGGGAGAGAGTGTGTGTTGTGAGTGTGAGAGGAGGAGAGAGAAATAAAAAGAGGAGGGATAGAGAGAGTGCTAGAAAGTTGTTTTGAGCCAGCTGGAAAGGGTGGGTGGACACCGATATCCACCTGGATCAATCCTCCATCCTTAGGAAGAAATGGCCTCCATTGCGTTGAGTTCCCCCATTAGATGAGGAAATTTCTGCTGAATTTGGCCCCGGGTGAGCCACTTGCCTTCGTGCAGGAGTTGCCCTACTTTGACGACTTGATAAAGCTGGATCCTTTGTTGTCGAGTGCCCTTGATCTGTGTGTCCAAAATATGATCATTGGATTTATGTCGTATGCAATCGGGGTTGAGCTCTGTTGGTGTCAGTTGTTCTTCTACGTCTGAGGTGTCCAATAATGGTGGGAAATAAGGTCGAAAGAGGTCCCCGTTCAACACTAGGTGCAGGCCAAGGAAAGGAGGAATGTTGAGCGCAAAATAATTATCCCCCACAACCTTGGTGATGGTGTACGACCCATAACAGAGTGGGAAAAGCTTTCGATGGGGTCCTATAAGGCGTTCTTTCTGCAAGTGCAACCAAACTTTGTCGCCCACCTGAAACTTATGTGGAACCCGATGTTGATCATGGCACTTCTTGTACTTGTCATTGGACTTATGTAGGATATCCTGAACCTATTGGTGGATGTGTTGGATCCTCTCAATGAACCGAGCGGTTTTGTCAACCTCGGTTGGAGCAGGAGAGGAGTTGGTCGAGGTGACCGTAAGGGGAAGTGCAACATCTATGGGACCTAATGGTTGGAATCCCAACCCCACCTGAAAGGGTTTGTTGTTGGTTGAGCTATGCAAGGCTCAGTTGTAGCTATGTTGGACATAGGGAAGAATCTCATCCCATGTGTGAGGGTGCTTGGAATTATACATGCGCAGGATATGCACGATCATTCAATTTACGACCTCGGTTTGGCCATCTGTCTGGGGGTGGAAGGTCATGGATTTGGTGAGCTTGGTTTCCAACAGTGTCCAGAGGCTCGACCAGAATGTGATGAAAAATCAACTGTCCCGATCTGAGACAATGGTTTGTGGGATTCCAAAATGTACCCAGACTCGTTCAAAGAAGATCTTGGCAGTGGATTCTACTATGATGCTCTTCTTGCAAGAAACCAGAATCACCATCTTAGAAAAGAGATCGACAACCACAAAAACACAGTCATTTCCCCGCTTGGTGGATGGGAGGCCCGACATGTAGTCCATTGAGATGGATTCCCATGGTCTATCAGGAGTATGAGGATGGGTGTACAGACCCTGTTTCTTATTGGTTGGTTTGGAAATAGCGTAGGTAGTGCAAGACCTGATATACTTGTTGACCTCTTGTCGAAGTTTCAGCCAGTAAAAATGTTTTTATAGCATCGCCACTATCTTTTTGACGTTGAAGTCTCCTGCCACCCGGCTATAGTGGGCTTCCCATATCATCTTCGCTCGCTCACTTGTGGGAACACATCTATGGCCCAGACAACACAACAACCCATTCTGAAGATGGAAATTATCGACAACTGCCTTTGCACCCAACATTTGGTAGGTGGTGGTGAAGTATGGGTCTGTCTCATAGAGTTGGGGCCATCCAGAGGTCTCATGGCCGCAGGATTCTAGCACTGTGGTGAGTGTCACAACTGGTGGTTTGTTGAGGCAATCAACGACGCGGTTGGTGATTCATGTTTTATATTTGATGTTGAGGTGGAATTGCTGCAAGTATGTGGACCACTTTTGATGTCGGTTATTCTACAATTTTCCTTGTGTTTGCATGAACTTCAATGGCTTATGATCAGTGTGGATGACTGTCTCCCTCCCAAGAATGTAATGTCTCCACTGGCGGTAGGCTTGCACAATGGAGTACATTTCTTTGTCATAAGTAGGGTACTTACAGACAACATCTGATAGTGTTGCACTATGATAGGCCATGGGGTGGTCTTGTTGGGTGAGAACGACACCCACAGCATAGTCTGAAGCATCAGTCTCAATCTCAAAGGGTTGTTGTAGATCTGGTAGTGAAAGTACTGAGGCTGAGCACAAGCGTTGCTTCAAATCATTGAACACTTGTTGTTGGGTCCGGCCCCACACAAATTTCACCTTACCACCACCCCTGGTTATTTGGCTGAGGGCCCATACAATATGGGAGAATCCCAACACAAACCTACAGTAGAAATTGGCAAGGCCCAAGAAGCTCTAAATCTCAGTGAGTGTGGTTGGGGCTGGCTAGTCACGGATGACTTGGATCTTGGATGGATCCACATGTACGCCATGTTGATCAATGATGTAGCCTAGGTAATGGACCATGTCCATGACGAAGGAGCATTTTTCCAAGTTGGCATATAGCTTGTGCTGTCGCAGGGTGTGCAGAACCTGTTGAATATGTTGTAAGTGTTCGACCCAAGTCTTGTTGTAAATGAGAATGACATCAAGATACACCACTACAAAAGTATTGGTGAATGGTCGCAGGATATCGTCCATCATCCTCATTAAAGTGGTTGGATCATTTGTTAGACCAAAGGGCATGACCAACCATTCAAAAAGGCCTTCCTTTGACTTGAAGGCGGTCTTCCATACATCTGTCTGTTCTATCGGGACCTGGTGGTAGCCAAACATCAGATCAATCTTACTGAAGTATTTGGCCCCCATGAGTTGATCAAGGAGGTTGTTGATTCAGGGAATTGGGTATCGGTTTCTGACTATGATTTTATTCAGAGCCCAATAATCAATGCAAAGTTGCCAGGTTCCATATTTCTTCTGTACCAGCATGATTAGGCTCCCACAAGGTGATGAGCTAGGACAGATGTGCCCCTTGTGGAGCAATTCTTGGATCTGTCGCTTGATCTCCTCATTCTCTAACAGAGAGTGGTGGTAGACTGGCCCATTGGGCAGCGGTGCACCAGGGGTCAAATCGATGGGGTGCTTGACCTGGTAGTGCAGAGGTACCCCGGTAGGTGAGGAGAAGATATCCAAGTATTCTTCCACAACCTTATCTACTTACTTCTGCTATGTGGAGAGGTCAGTCGTAGAGACCCTGGATGTGGCTATGATTTTTCTCTCATTCTGAGAGAGAATCACGAAGAAGACAAACTTCCCCATCGGAGAGATGACCTTCTTGCATTCCTTAGCAGAGATCAAGGAAATAGCACTAGGTGGGACAGCCTCGGGTATCATGTACAATTTCTTGTTCAAAGTAATAATAACACTACGAGGCCTAGACTCATATACAGCATGATGTTTCCATAAATAAGGTTGGCCCAAAAGAACATCACAAACTTCGAGAGGAGCAACATCACACAATACCTTGTCTTTGAAGGGCTTGATGTCATACGACAGTCGACACTGTTGGATGATGTGGAGATCGCTTCCTTGGTGGAGCCATCCAATGGTGTAGAGTTGTGGGTGTGGCGTTGTCGGCAGGGCCAGCCGCTTAATGACCTCTGCTGAGATGAGGTTCTTCTGGCTACCACTATCAACGATGATGTGCAGTGGGGTTCCTTTTACCCACATCTATGAATGGAAGAGGCACTCTCCTTCTTCTGGCTCATCTAGTTCACCATGTTGGATCTTGGTGGTAGCAACGGTGGCACTAAGTTCCGCGTCAATGATTCGTCTTCCCCTTTCTGGTTCTGACTCAGAGTAAGAACCCACATATAATTCAGAGGCTTTCACTTCATCCACCAGCTTTTTCTTTGAGCGGAAGTCAACAGTGTTATGCCAAGGGCTCTTATGGAAGTCATACCACTTCCCAGTATCTTTCTTTATCTTTATGGTGTCCTTCTTTTCTTGTGGCTTGGACTGGTTGTCCTGATACTGTCCATATTTACTCTATCCTTTGTTCTGTGGGTTGGGGCCGCCCTTTCTTGGTGTTTGTTCTGCTCAATTTTGACGGCATAGCGGTAGGCCGCGCCCAAGGATGAGATGTCCAGAAATTCCATTTTGGTCTGGATGTATCTATGTAGATAACCACGATACTTGAGCACCAAATGTCTCTCTAAATCTTTGATACCTAGCTTGGTGCACAAGGTATGGAAGATATATGTGAAATCTGGCACTGCTTGGTCTCTTTCTTGCCACAGTGTGGTCCATTTGGTATACAAGTCGTCATAACTTCTGAAAGGGTAGTATTGTTCCTTAATAGCATCCCTGAAGGATTCTTAGGTGGTCGTAACTATAAATAATGAGGGTTCCTCTGTTTCCTTTTTCTCATAGAAAGTTTCCCACCAATATTTGACATGGAGAACGACTTTGAGGAGCGCAAAAGCAATATTTTCTCTCTTCGAAAAGTTATGGACAGAGAAATAACCTTCTAGTAGGTTCAACCACTTGTCTACAACATTTGTGTCTATCTAACCTTCAAATATAGGAATATCGAAGTTTATTTGTACCTTGAAGGGGGCGGTGCCTCCGCTCGAAGAAGATGTGTCACTTGTCTGTAGTCGCCGAAGGATTTGTGCGAAATTATCCATCATCTCATTCCTCTGTTGCGTGAGGGCTTCCTCAATCAACAGTTTGAAAGGATCTCCTATCCCATCATCGTTATTTTCTCCTTCCATGCGAGGTTGCTTGGGTGTGCGAGAGCTTTTTTCCTCAAGAGAAACAAGCTCGAGACCCAAATCTTTGTACTCCGACCTCGTTGGGGACATGCATTAAGACGACAAGGAGCAGACCGCTCTGATACCAATGATACGGATTTTATGAGTAGAATGAAATGACTACAGATTATTACCAAATGCTTAACACAGAATAATAGAGATACAGTAAAACTGGTTTTCTATTAAATAAGGAAATAAGCTAAAACTGTAAAATGCAGCGGAAAACAAGCTTGTTGGAATGGTGGCGGCTTATCTCTGAGAAGAGATGTGACGGTTGCGATCATTCGCAAGAAGATGATTACAATCAAGCTCTCAAGGCCTTTTTACAATAAACAAGAGTTTCAAAAACCCTAAACATCCAAAAACCTAACCCTAGGAGATGAAGTGCCAAAAGTCATGTGGGCCCTGTTTGGGTAAGTTAGTACATCAACTTCCCGAGGTCGTAACTTTTGCATACGATCTTCGTTTTAGGCGTATGATAGCCCATTGGAAAGATCTATCTGAGGACTACAATAGTTGCACAAATTTTCATGATGAAATTTTTTTATCACAACATACCCCAAAAAACGTTGTTTAGGGCCTTAAAACAACTCCGGAAGTTCAAGACCCGAAAAACTACTAAAAATAGTAAATTATCAAAATTGCTAGAAAGTTGTTTTGAGCCAGCTGGAAAGGGTGGGTGGCCACCGATATCCACCTGGATCAATAATATTTTGTGAAAAGGTTCAAGGGTATAATGCGCAGCTAACCAAGCAGTTCTCTCTTAACTTTACTGGTGTCAGTGAAACTATTGCAGGGATCACTTTTCAAGTGTCAGAGGAAACCATATCAGCAGCAACGGAGATTCCTATGCAGGGAAAAAAAAGGTTTAAAGGTATTCCTTTAGATACTTCATGTTATATTGATTTTCTCAAACCTGAATATAGAAATCAAAAGATTGGAGCCAACATTCTCAGTGAATATCTTTTGGAACCTTTTGAGAAAATTCTTCAGATAATCCAGACGTACTTTACTTGTGAGGGTAGATTTGACAAGGTACATCAATACCACATTAGGCTCCTGATGCATTTCACAGGGAGAATACCTTTAAACTTACCTTTCTTCCTATGTATAAGCTAGGAAAGATGGCAGAAAGTGTCCAAGTCAAAGCTGACAAACCAAAGAATAGATTACTCCATTTTTCATTGATAAAGATGTTGGTGGTTGAGGAGCTTGGAGAGTTAAACAAGGATTGGGATTCCTTCTTGATTTCAGCAAGCATTCCCCTAGACCTAAAGGAGATACTCTCTTATCTGCTGACAAATCATCATTTTATAAGTCAGGTGTAAAAGTAAGAGGTGTTGTTGAAAGGGGAAAAGGAAAAGAAATTGAGAATCCATCACTCAATCAGCCAGCCTCAAAGAAAAGGAGAAAAATAAGATTCACTGATGAAACTGAGGGGACACGAGCTCCTAGTAAACCGCACACCAGGTCCTCTGCTAGTAGGTTTCCCATACCCATGATTCAGATGGAGTTTGTTGAATGTGCAGCCGAGGAGATTGATAAAAATCAAGTGGAACCAGGTGAGGAAGATGAAGATATCAAGGAGGTGAAACATCAACTCAAGAAATCTCAACATGTTATAGCCCAATTCTATCAGGAGAACAGAGAATTGAAGAGGAAGCTAACATAAATAATTCTTGAAGCATAAGCACCATAGATTAAAGCAGGTCAGATATCTCCTACCTCACCAAACAGAGGAGAAAAGAATATAATATGGATGAAAAAGAAGCTGAGAGAAGCTCAATATGAGATCATTAAGCTCGAGGAGGAAAAAATAATATCATAGGAAGGGATCATGAAACATTACAAGAAATGTAGACCAACTATAGACAATGCATGTGCAACCATCTCTGATGCTCAATAAAAATTTAAGAGGAATGCGGCTTTGTTGAGACAGGTGAGAAGTTTAAAGAGACAAAACTTGTCAATAGGAAAGGAAACGGGGCCTTATGACTATAAGTGATATTGGATAAAGAAGCTACGGACAAATTGAATGATCCCATCCTTTGTTTCCAACTGGATTTGCGCAAGCAACCTCAACATGAAGATCTGTCGGGCGAAATCACTGCATAAATACGACAACAATCATTTGCGTAGTAGAAACCAGCATTTACGTTGTAAACGTGACAGTGTTGTCCAGCGATGACTCATCACAACCATATGGTTGAAATTTTCTCAAGAATTTATGATTGTAAATGAAATTTTGTTAGGATATGATTGAAAAATCAGGTTTCCTATTTTTGGTAAATTTTATAGAGGTTGTTGTTCTCTTTGAAAACAACCAAATCCATAAGTCTAGGAGATAGTATTCGACTCCTAGAAGCTAAGTGTAGCTTTATTTTTCTATATATGTGGACTATTTTGACATAAAAGGGGGCAGGTAAGAAGTATAGACATTTTGATCCTCAATGTAATTTTTGAATCTAAAGAAATACAAATGCAGAAGTCATGAATTCCTTATGAAAAAGATTATAATGGTGGTGATCTGAAGATTGTACTCTTCTTTGTATATGTTCCTTGTGTACTTATTTTCATCTGCATTTTTCTTCTCTTTAAATTAGTAAAATCAAAGTCCATAATTTATCTAATGGTGCTCTAGACTTAACTAATTTAAATTTTGTCTATCTTCTCAACTAAGGTCAAAATTCATCCTTCGTTATGCTTTGATTATGTTATGTCTTTATTTTCTTCTTTCACCCTACATGATTAAAATAAAAATTTAATTTCATCACCTTGTGTTATCGAACAAATCGATAAGTGCGGACACAAACATATCTCCCTAGTTTCATCCCGAAACTAGAACAAAACAAGACAAAATATAAAACTTCCCCTAAGTTTTAATCATCAAGAATATTAACTAACAAGAGATAAATGACATACCTTTTAAATGTCGTTTTTCCTCGCTAGTGTCATCCTCGCTCCATTCCAAGGATTATGGGATGTTGAACCTGTAAAAAGACACAAGCCAACGAAGTGAAAGCAACAATGTATACTTAACAAAACCTATGTATGTGATCAAGGAGTCATACAATAAAATAAAACCAATTTTATGGGAAATAAATATATCACGGTATTATAAATATGAAAAGGAGAATACAACCAAAGATTCGATGTTGTAAGGTCCCTTCCAACAGTTCCTTGCTTCCCACACACTTTTTCTCCATGGATTCTGAGACCAACAATCTATCTTGACAAAGAAAATCTCAAAGCTACAAAAATTACTCAAGCTCACACCAAAATCTAGCCAAATCAATCCAACTTTCCCCATGAGAAATCCTCTCCTTTTATAGGATGAAAATGATAGGGTGAGGAGGTTAGGATGATACCAAAATATCAAGGATGTGACTCATACCCAAACCGATCGGAGGCCACATCACCCTCGAAGCTTCTATTCTAGAAATTTCGAGAAATCCCTATTTTTCCTTTGTGCAAAAATCGTCGCACCCTTAACACTGAGAAAAATGTGACGACGTCGCAGGCCACTGTGGTGAAACCTGCGATGATCATATATCATCGCACCCTTAACACTAACCAAGGTGCGACGATCCCTTTTTATAAGGTTTTTACAAAGGAAAAGATAATTTTCGTCTTTCTGGGAAAATGTGTTTCATTATTCTTCAGGGATTCATGCCATTGATCCTTCTAAAGAAAAAGGATAGGTGTACATCATTAACACTCATAGGGGTGGAGAAAATAATGTGTAGCAGAGAGCCCCCCAAAGTATGAAGTTAGAAAAGAGTGATAGCTGAAATAATTTGTCGAGTGTGTGTAGGGAACAAGCAACACGTCGGTTGGAAACCTGCCAACAAACAAGGAAATATAGTACAATAATATATCATCACTGAGGTAGGAATTCCCATACTCATAATACAAATGAATCAAATCATAAATTTAGACATGCAAAGATCCATGTCAAGTAAGATAGGTCATGGCCACCAACCATACACCATGGATCCATGCCACTATGACTCAAATCTGAACATAGCCACCAAAACTACATTGTGGATATATGTGTTAAAGACTCAAATTTGAACATAGACATGAGACGTACACTGTGGATATATGCAACATTACAATCCAAATATACTCCAACACAACCTGAATCTGTTAGAAAAGATCCAGGGTCTTCATCTCCACCACTCTATAGTATGAATCTAACCATGCGAATACATGTGTTGAAGTAGAACATGGTAGAAACCACTTGATTACTGGTCATTAGTGTATATCATTAACAAGTACGAGGGAAATCACCATTAATGTCAATGAATCCCAAGGTACACTAGTACAATCCAACGGATGTGAATTAATGAGTTGAAGTCGAACACTCAGGGAAATCTCTCGATCATGGGTCAATAATGAAAACCCACTGCCGAAAGTGAGGAAAATCGCCATTGAGGTATGCAAGTTCCAAGGTACCAATTAGTTTCTAAGTCTAATTCCTGGATAATGAGTTGAAGTCAACAGGAAAATACTCGTCGTAGGAGGGCCTTAATGTATCCCCCATCAATGACACAAAACGAGTAAAAATATTTGAAGTAGATCAAATTAACATGTGATTCAGGACTGAATCGGGGATGGTCGACACAATAGAAGGCATAAGGACTATAGAAATGGTTGACGCAGTAGAATGCTTTCTGGGTTGAACTTCTCTTTGAACATATTGATGACACGACAATTGTCTTGGAAACACTCACTCAACAATAGGGATCACAGACCAATTTGTAATATTATAAAGGAGTATGATCAGGAGACAAGCATATTTTCTAACCTAGACACAAAGCGAGTGAAAGGGTGTCATGTTCAAAAGTGACTCTTCCATAGAATACAGGTTTAGATACATTTATTTCCCAATTTTTCCCCACCATTTCTAGCGAGTGCCTCTTTATTTTTACACAAGATTGAGGAGGATAAAATATGCTTGAACTACAATCTCATCCTTCAGATGAGTCCATCAGAGTATGTTTAACGAACCCTAAGAAGGAGTGGTTCAATCCCATATGGGTCTTTCGATGTTTTCTTAATGAGTCCAAGGAAAGAAAACTCAGGGGTTTTTCATGTTTAGAGAGTCTGAAAAACACTTAAAGAAAACTCCAAAATGTCATTTTTCGTAAGTTAGTCTGACGAGACCAAAAAAGAGATGATCTACCGTTCATCGGACGTTTTCTTCAAATAATTTTACGAGCGTGAAGAGAACAAGGTCACTGAACAATCTTTTCATGTTTAGAGAGTCTGAAAAGAGCTTAAAGAGAACTCCATGGGGTTTCCTTTTTCATATAACCTTTATGAGTCTGAAAAAGTGATAAAAGTATACTCCGTTACATTCTCATTGATTTATGAGCATGAGAAAGAAAAAAGACTAAGCTTGGGATTGTTTTCATTTTTACATAAGCTTAAAACAAAACAAAACTATGCTTGGAATAGATTTTATTTTTTCACAAGCTTAAAACTAAACAAAACTATGCTTGAGGCTTCCCAACGTATAATCTAGGGATGGTTGGTACTTAGCCCCCAGCTTAGGAAGCTAGCAACTTAACTTCAGCATGAAGTCCAGAGGCTGTAATAATTCCCCCCAAGCTTCGTTTCATCCAACTGTAAAGGCAGATGAAATGAAGCTTCAAATACTAGATGAAGGACTTGACTCAAATAGAGAGGGTGAAGTTGTTTCATTTTTTAATGATCTTGACATAAGAGAAGAACTATGCTCCTGACTCTAGGTTCAATCCATAGACCTTTGTTTCATTTTTTAATGAGCTTGACACAGAAACAAGAAGTATGCTCGTAAGATTTGTTTCATTTTTTAACGAGGTTGCTACAGAGACGCAAAAACTATCCTCACAACTGGTCTCATTTTTTAATGAGCTTGAAATCATAAAACCATTCTAAAAAATTCTCTTCTTGATCACGACTTCCAAGAGGACAGTGCTCTGGAAGGACACCATGTCAAGGGACAAAACTCGGTCATGGCCTCCAAGATATCTTCACTTGATAGAAGAAACACACTCTGGAAGGAACACATGTCGAGGGTTGTGATAGGGGTAAGGAGATCAGGGTCCAATAGCCCTATCGAAGAGATCACCATGTCAACTATTGGATCCAAATCATAAGAGATTGAGCATACAATGAGAGGCTCATCTGCATCGGCAGCTGAAAGCATAGGAGACAACGCCACATAATTTACCTGTGGTGGGGGCGATACCATCTGCATATAGGAACCGTTTAGGGAGGTCATTGAGTTGATGGTCAAGTCAGGGCCAACAAACGAAAGTTTATCAATAGTCACAATCCTTATGTCGTGAGGGAAAGATATCACATGAAAAAGAGTGGACACAATAGCTTTCATGCCATAGACATAATCTCGCCCAAGGAGTAAATAGAAATCCAAGGGGTCTTGGACTACCATGACATCAATAAAGATAATTTTCCCTCCCAAAGTTACGGGAAACTGAGGAATTAGGATCCCTAAAGGTTGATTGTTTCTTCTGTTAAAAGATAACAGATTCTGCGTACCCGGTACAAGCTAAGGATAACCCAAAGCTTTCCAGGCAATAGAGGACAAAATACTAACGGACGCACCTTCGTCTATCAGCGTCTGAGGAACGTCCTGACCACAAGTTTGTATTGTTATCTTGAAAGGAATGTGAGAGGGAAGACGAGGGCCAGTTAGCGCTCTCCAATCAAAAAGGATGGCCTCATTACTTAGAGGGGGTTCCATAAGAGAAGAAGGAATGCCTCCTAACATGGTAGATTTTATATCAAGGAGAGAAACTTGAGCAGTATCAAGATTACTCTCTATCGAGAGAGTAGGATCGATCGATGATGAGCTCAGATCAACCCCTTAGGTTTCATTCTCCAAGGGGAGAATGGGATCGACGAGTGGAAAGGGATTGATCGCTTGAGTTTCACTCTCTAATGAGAGAGTGGTATCAACCAAGTATGGGATCGGATCGACCACTTTGTCAACTAGTTTAACTAAGGACATGACCAGATTGAATACCTAATCAACCAGACTGATCGATGAAGGGACCAGATTGATCATTCCATCAACTACATGTGGGTTGAGATTAAGGTTGTGGTAATCAGTTGGAAGTTGAGGCTAGGAAATAGACATGTCTTCTAGTAATTTTGAGGCTTCGTCCATATGAGGTAAAAGGCAATATTGATGACTCCCTCCGCATAACATACATGGGAACTTGACTCTACTTTTCTTCTTCCCAATGGTATTTTGACTAGTTGACGAGAGATTAGCATGTTGTTCAGAGGCTGACGAAAGAGGTTGGCGAGGGTGTGTATACCATGCTTCTATAACCTTGGATAGACCAAGGCAATATTTAAGAAGATGGCTACCCTTACAAATCTTGCAAGGGTACTTGGGCTTATGGGTTGTTTGGGTGATCTTGGCATCATCAACACTCCCATCATGATGAACAGTAATCGGTTGCTTTCCAACATGTCCGACAGTGGTTGGAAGTTTGTACCCTTGCTTATTTTTCTTCTTCTTAATCTTCCTTTTCTTATTCTTCCTATCCAACAGGTTACTAGCTTCAGATCTTTCAGTCAGCGAAGAAGATGAAACGGAATAAGACCTTGAAAGTGAAAAAGGAGAAGAATATCTTACTGGTGAAGAAGGTGAAGGATCAACATGAGGTTGATTTTCTTGGGGGGGATTTCTTACAACTGAAGCACTTGTTTCATTCGGGATTACCGAAGTGGAAAACAACCATACCGATAATCCAATTGTGAGACCTAGAAGGCTCAAAGTAGTAATGTAAGGAGGACCAACGTTTTCGTAAGAAGGAAAAACAAAAGGTTCCCCTGGAGTAGGGGTTTCTTCATTGGTCATTCTGATAAATGACACCATTAAACATAAATACAACCTACAGTATGTTAGGGAAAATAAACAACACGCGCTAAAAATATAGGAAGAAAGAAAATAAACAAAACCTTCTCGCAGTGAACACACTAGTTGGTGATGAAATCCAATGTCGTGAGGACAATGTAAGAAGGGGTTGAGATAGAGAAGGTGGAAAAGTTATGTTGATGACCTTCTTAATGGACTTACACCATGTTGCAAGCTCCCACACATAAACGTGACTATACCCTCCAAGGAGCCTGAGTGAGTTTGGTTAATGTTGATTCCAGGTACAACAAAGACTTCCCCTTCACCGTCACCTCGTGTAAAGACCCTAAAGAGATATGCCACTAAGGTTACCAATTACGACAATGATGTATGGGAAACAATCAAGAGTCTGATCCACGTGCAAAGGCAGGGTATCTAAGACGGAAATCAACTCGAGAAGGTCCCCACAGGATCTTCTTCTCAAGTGACCCCCAATAATACACACAATCTCTATACTAAGACCAACAAAGCAGGGTGAGTAACTCTGCCAGTCCTAATGTGACCTCGTTATTGACCCTTTTGTTAGAAGGGATTCCCAAGGAAAAATGTAATAAGTGGATTCACGGCTCCCTAGCACAAGATACTATGTTTGTTTACAGCTTTGGAAAGTTATCTTTCACACCTATTCCAAAGCCCTACACCCTAAGCTAATGTAGGTTTTCTACCAAACAATATAAAATTTCTAATCAATTTTTATAAGCGCTTTATTTTTAAGGTTATTGTTTACTAAAGAGGAAAATGGCGTGGGCGAGATGATGTTTTCACCGACTCTAATCAATGCAAAGAAATGAGAATGCAAATATTTCACTTCAATGAAAGCTATATTATGAGAAGGAGAAATCGTTTATCATTCCTAGGTGCACAATGTCCCAAAATTTGATTAAACTCATCAATATCAAGATCTTCAAGAAATGATCCAAAGAGAATGTACACCAATACACGATTCTTGGCCAAAAATGGCAAAAACCATGCAATTTCGCTACTTCAAATGCAAGGATGCCCCCAATCTAATGCAAAGAAAGAAATTAATTTTTGTTTTCAAAGATAGCTAAAAGCAATAGCAAATCTCTATAAAACAAAGCAACCCAAACAAATTTTCTCTTTTGACGCGAACTATTCAGAAAAAGAAGTGTTCTTTTACTAAACAATTCTAAATAAAAAACAATGCTTTGTAATTGAAAGACACTCAAAGCAAGAGATCTCAAATCTTCCAAAAGAAAACAAAGAAAAAATGGCTAAAAACATATTCAAAGTTGTCAAGCAGACTATAATCAGACACAACAAATCACCCCAAACATTTATCACAGATATGGGTAGGGAAAACATTCAAAAATTAAAAAAAATCACAATCGTCGCAGGCTGGAAGACTAACATAGTGCGTTGACCCTAGATCGTCGCGGGTAATAGAAGGCCATAGTGCAACGATGTCGCATTGTCTCTAAAGGAACAATGCAATGATCCTAGATCATCACACTGTCTCTCAAAGCAGGGTGCGACGATCAAACAAAAAATGGAAAAAATAAAAATCATGAAGGTTTTCCAGTGAAATTAAACAGTCAGAGACTCAAGTTGGATCTTCCAGTGACTCAGAAAACAAAACCCAAGAAATCAAAGAAAGAAAGAAAGACAATCTAGGAAAACAATATTCTCCCCAATATGGTCGCCAATTTTGTTATCGGACATATCAGTAAGTGCGAACACAAACAAATCTCCCTAGTTTCACCACGAAACTAGAACAAAACAAGACAAAATATAAAACTTCCCCTAAGTTTTAATCATCAAGCATATTAACTAACAAGAGATAAATCACATACCTTTTAAATTTCAATTTTCCTCGCTAGTGCCATCCTCACTCCTTTCCAAGGCTTATGGGATGTTGAACCTGTAAAAAAACACAAGCCAACGAAGTGAAAGAAACAATGTATACTCAACAAAACCTATGTATGTGATCAAGGAGTCATACAATAAAATAAGACCAATTTTATGGGAAAGAAATATATTAGTGTATTATAAATATGAAAAGGAGAATACAACCAAAGACTTGATGTTGTAAGGTCCCTTCCAACATTTCCTTGCTTCCCACACACTTCTGCTCCATGGATTCTGAGACCAACAATCTATCTTGACAAAGCAAATCTCAAAGCTACAAAAATTACTCAAGCTCACACCAAAAGCTAGCCAACTCAATCCAACTTTCCCCATGAGAACTCCTCTCCTTTTATAGGTTGAAAAGGATAGGGTGACGAGTTTAGGATGATCCCAAGAGATCAGGGATGTGATTCAGACCCAAACCGATCGGAGGCCACATCACCCTCGAAGCTTCTATTCTAGAACTTTCGAGAAATTCCTCTTTTTCCTCCGTGCGAAAATTGTCACACCCTTAACACTGAGAAAACTACGACGACATCACAGGACATTGTGGTGCAACCTGTGATGATCCTATATCGTCACACCCTTAACACTAAGAAAGGTGCGATGATCCCTTTTTATAAGGTTTTTTATAAAGGAAAAGATAATTTTCATCTTTCTGGGAAAATGTGTTTCATTATTCTTCAAGGATTTAGGCCATTGATCCTTCTAAAGACAAAGAATAGATGTACATCATTAACGGTCATAGGGGTGATGAAAATAATGTGTAAAACCTTGTTTATCCTTTGTTACCTTGAGGATTTCTATCTACCAAGCATTGTTTTCTTTGTTTTCAAGGGTTGAATCCATAGCCCTGGAAATACTATACCTTTTTGTCAGCAAACCTTGAAAAACTATCTCAAAATTCTAAATCTAGTCATCAATTTAAAGCAAGTTGTCTATCAAAGATCAAGTCTCAGAGAGAGCCCTCTCTATATTGGAAAGGCTAGTTTCCAATCTTAAAGTCAGTTTGTAGGTTACCTTTGTATATTGTTTCTTCAGGCCAACAATTTATTCAGCGTTAACATTTTGGTGTCGTTGTCGAGGACAAAATTGGAAATTTTCCCTAGGAAAGAATGACTAAAAGCTTTAGATTTGATTCATGAGGGTAACAGTGAATTAGAAACCTTTTTTTGGCTGAACTATTCTTACCCTGGTGACTTCATTTAATAAGATCAGTAACATAATTTTTTTTTTGAGAAAATAAGAAATCCTGGCTCCTAAGATAATTCACACTAGAAGGAACCTTGATCCAGAACCCATAGAATCTATGTCTGATCCTGAGAAACTCTTACACAAAACAAAATAAAAGAAAGTTAAATCATTTTCTTTCCTAGATAGAAATCTATATTTACCTTAAAAAGTATCGTTGACCTTGACTTTGATTTAAAATTTGAACAAACCTTGTTCAGATCTAGATCATAATCTAAGTTGAATGAAATTATATTTGATGAGAAGAAATTCCAGTCTTTGATTCCCACTGTCCCCATTCAGACTATTCATATTCAGACTATCCCCACTCAGACTATTCAGATAGCCAAAAATCCTCCTAGATCCATGGCAACCATATTTTCTCCTCTTGCCTTGCATGCCCAGTTGCATGATTTACCCCAAAATTATAATCAGAGAATCAGATCATTCAATGTTGAAGAAAATATATCAGCCCAAAACACTTAGATTGGTTCAATGATTTTGTTGACCTATATGAGGTAGATCATGAGGATTAAAAACTTAGGCTGTTCACACAAAGTATTTCAGGGGAATTCAAAAAATGGTTTAAATCTCTTCCTGCAACGAGTATCCCTGACTTTGCAGCTTTTGAAACACTTTTCCTTGCAAGGTGGGGTGACAAGAAGAATCCTCTTCAGTTGCTAACTTGGTACAATAACATAAAAATATCACCTAATGAAACAGTACAATATTTTTCAACCATATTTATGAAAGTTTACAATTCAATTCCTACTGAAGTAAAACCTCCTCCTGGAGCTTCCCAACTTTGATATGTTGATTCTTTTGACAGTGAATTTTCCTTGTTATTAAGAGAAAGGAGATCCAATACATTATATGATATGATGAGTGATGAAATTGAATAGAGGTAAATATGATGGCATCAAGGAAGATCAAACATAATCCTGACAGAGATGTGAAGAAATTCCAAGGAGAAGCACAACCCTCAACTTCTCAATCATTAGATGATAAATTTGATTTGATGATGAAAACTATGGAAATATTCATGGAAATGATGTCCTTGGATAATAAGCCTACCACCAGAGATTAAACTGATTTTCAACCCAGAAATCAAAATTTTAGAAGAGCTACAGTTCCACAGATCAGACAAAGAGACCAGAGAAATCAAGGTGATCAACAAATAAAACCTCCTTTCCAAAATAACTATGTAAATGAATATTTTGATCAAACAATTGAAGACAATATGCATTGTTGTGATGATACAAAAACAAATGTGTTCTTCACTAAATAAAAACATGATCAATTTATGGATGCAAATGATAAGTTTATGCAGGATAATGATGATATGTTGGCATTGGAAACAAAAGAGTTTAAGAAGGGATATCAAAATGTTATTATGAAGCTTCATAAACAGTATAACCTCAGAAGCAAAAAGGTGCATGGAAATCCTCCGAAGGAAAATCCTACAAGGGAACTTCAGATAAATACACCTTCTTCAAGCCAACCTAAGAAAGATAATTTAGCAAAGGATGCAATGGAGAAAGGAAAATCCAAATAAGAACCCCTAAAGAAAATACCTGAGGCAAGAAAGGAAGCAGTCATCGAAGAGGTAGAAAAAACCCCATCTCCTTTTAATTTTGAAAGTGAAATGGATAAAATAAAAAAAATTGTTCCATTCAATGAGATGATTAAGAATGGAAAATATAGAAATCAAATCATTAAAATGCTCAAAATGGAAGAATCCTCTGACACCTTGAATGTACAAGATGATCACCATGCTATCTTGTTTGGCCCATGTGTGGAGGAGAGTGGCGATGTTGATGATGGCCCTGCTTTCTATGTTAGTCTTAAAATTCATGACATGACCTTCCATAATGCCATGTTAGATTCGGGAGCATCACATAATTGGATGCCCAAGGTGGTCATGGATGAGTTGGGTCTAGATATTACAAGACCTTACAAGGATGTCTTCTCTTTTGACTCAAGGAAGGTGAAATGATTGGGTTTAATCAAAGATCGGGTTGTATCATGGTCTCAAATTCCATCAAAAAATTTGATCATGGATGTGGTGGTTGCTGACATCCCTCCTAAATTTGGCATGTCATTATCTAGATCTTGGGCTTTGAAAATGTATATTTCATATGCTACTATCCTTTTTTTTGGCCAAGAAAGGAGGTTGTACAGAGAAGTGTTGCTCAAGTACATGGTGAGTATAAAAACTCAACCAAACAACCATCCCATTTACTCTATAGATTTTGAGGTTGGTTCCTCTATTTTCTATAATGACTTGAGTTTTGAAGAGGAGGAGCCAACAACTGTCATGGCCATCAAAGACAAATATGGTCATTAAATAGAGGAAATTACAAATCAGCAAAATAGTGCAGAGGATGAGATGTGGAATATGAGTTTTGATGGAGCTACAAGCACAGAAGGAGAAGGAGTTGGTGTGTGGATTCACCCTCCCAAGATAGGTACAAAACTATGTTCTTACAAACTTTTTTTTTATTGCACCAATAACATAGTTGAATATGAGGCATTGATTTTGGGATTGAAGACTTTAAAAGAATTTGGTGCTAGGAGGATAGTTGTACATGGAGATTCTAAGCTTGATATTAATCAAGTAAAGGGTATATATCATTTCAAGCATCCTAGATTGAGGGCATATAGGAATTTAGTACTTGATATTCTCGAAGAGTTTTCGTAATACAATTTATCAGTGATTCCTAGGGGGCAAAATCAAATTGCAGATGCTTTAGCTACTTCAGCCTTGGTTTTCAAAATTCCAATTTTTCCAAATAAAAAGTATGAAATTGAGGTCCAACATAGGCCAGTAGTACCTGACAACATTAAGATGAAAAATAGGTAGAAATATTCCTTTAGATGAATGATAAATTTGATAATTCAAATATTGATTATGAGTGATGTTGTGAAGAGAATGAAGATGCAGTTGTGTTCAATAGTGATGACTTTTTTCAAAATCAGATTGTTGGGAGAGATATAGTGCAGCTCAAAATTAACATTATTCCCAAAGGATTAGTTCCATTGGAAAATATTTTTGACAACAATGATGTAGCCAAAAATCCTAAAATCACTACAAATGATGAGGACATAGAAGATTGCAACACTGGAACTCAGAAGGATCCCAATATCATCAAACTATCCAAAACACTCAATCCAAATATTAAAAAAAGGTATATCATCCTAATGAAGGATTTCCCTAATGTCTTTGCATGGAGTTATGAAGATTTGAAGGTCTATGATACTAAGGTAATTCAACATGTAATTCCAATCAAGGATGATCATAAACCCTTGAAGAAAGAGTTGAGAAGAATAAACCCTATGTTGTTTCCATTGATTGAAAATGAGGTAAGGAAGTTGTTTGATGCCAAAATTATAGTGTCCTTAAGATTTTCCAAGTGGGTGGCTAACCTAGTGCCTGTCAAGAAGAAAAATGGTGAGATCAGGTTGTGTGTAGACTTCGAAATCTAAACAAGGTGTCTCTCAAAGACAATTATCCACTTCCTAAGATGGATTACATCCTGAATAAGGTGGTTGGATCTCAGAAGATATCAATGCTTGATGGTTTATCTGGATACAACCAAATCATGGTGCATCCTGATGACCAAGAGAAGACAACTTTTACAACACCTTGGGGCACCTTCCTGTATGAAAAAATGCCTTTTGGACTTGTGAATGCAGTGGAAACTTTCCAAAGGGCCATGAAAATAGCCTTTTCCAATGAGAAAGATAAGGTTGTTGTTATTTACTTAGATGATATCATTGTATTTTCATATTCTGATGATCAACATATCAAACATCTTAAAAGGGCTTTTCAGAAATGTAGAAAGTTTGGCATCTCATTGAATCCAAAAAAGTCAAATTTTGGAATGCAAGAAGGGAAATTACTTGGAAACATCATTTTAAAGGAAGGGATAAAGATAGACCCCAGTAGAGTGGAATAAATTTTGAATATTGGCACACCCAGGAGCAAGAAGGAGGTACAGTCTTTCCTAGGAAAAGTAAATTTTTTGAGAAGGTTTATTCCTAATTTGGCTGAAATCATAAAGTATATCACAAATATGCTCAGGAAAGGAAATGAAATAAAATGTACTCCTAAATATAGGAAGTCCTTTGAAGATATTAAAGTGGCACTGACCAAATCTCCAGTGTTAGCCAACCTGAATTTTTCAAAAGATTCTATCTTGTTTTCGTTTGCTTCAGAACACACCATTGTTGATGTTTTGTTGCAAAAATATGAACATAACTTTGAAAGGCCCATAGCCTATTATAGAAGGACATTGAGAGACTCCCCACTAAGGTGTGACATCATGGAAAAGTAGGCATATGCCTTGGTGAAGGCCCTTAAGGAATTTAGAACTTATATCTTTCATTCAGATGTCATTGTGTATGTACCTAGCAATTCTGTAAAGGACATTTTGAATTAGCCTGATCCTGAAGGGAGAAGGGGAAAATGGATAGTTGTGGCGTTGGAATATGACCTCGAGATAAAACCCACAAGGATGATTAAAGGTTAGGGGCTTGCAAAGTTGATGGCACAATCCAATTGTGATGTCTTGGGAATCAATTTCATTATTGACCTATCAAAAAATTCAGAAGAAGAAACGGTCCCACAACTATCCCAAAAATTCATTGATTCTCCTTGGTATGTTGATATTATTTATGTACTAAGAAATATACAAGATCCTCCTGATTTAAGAAAGACCAAATCCATATTTTTGAAGTTGAAATAAAAAACAAATTGCATTCTGGACCATTCTCTATATTGGAAAGATCCAGGTGGGATCTTACTAAATTGTTTGTTGGAGGAAGAAGTGAAAAAAACTATCAAAGAGTTTCACAAAGTTGACTATGGGGGGAACCATTATTGGAATACCACTGCAGAAAAAATACTGAGGGAAGGGTTCTATTGGCCTAGTATTTTTTCCGATGTATACAAGGAAGTTTCCAGTTGCTATGAATGCCAGATTTTTGATGGAAAAAGAAAGTTGCAGCCTTTACCTTTAAAGTCTATCTATGTTGAAGCACCATGCATGCAATGGGGCCTTGATTTTATAGGAGAGATTCATCCACCATCCTCAGCTCAGCATAGGTGGATACTGACAGCCACATACTACTTCACCAAATGGATTGAAGCAATCCCCACAAGGCAAGCTATTGATATTGTTGTTATTCAAATTTTAGAAAGCAATATTTTTTCTAGATTTGTTTGTCCAATCAAGATCATTACTGACAATGCAGCAGCATTCAAGTCCAAGAGAATGGAGAATTTTTTCAGTGACTATAATATAACTCTTGTCCATTCCATAGCTTATTACCCACAGGGTAATGGGTTGGCTGATTCATCCAACAAAATCTTGATCAGAATTATTAAGAAGCTTCTGCAACAAAATAAGAAAGCTTGGCACAAAAATCTTATCTATGTGTTATGGGTTGATAGGATCACCACTAAAAGGTCTATTTCTACATCACCTTTTCATATTGTATATGGTATAGAAGCAATTTTTCCTACCTCATTATGATTTCCAGTGATGAGACTGTTGCAAGAACAGGAAGTTGAACCAAATGATGCTCTAAGGAGGATAAACCAATTAATCCATGTGCAGCAAATGAGAGAACATGTCTTCAAAAACTCACAACTACACCAAGATAAAATGAAAAGAGGCTTTGACAGGCATACTAAGGAAGATGATTTCAAGGTGGATGATTTGGTACTGAAGTGGGACACAAGGAATGAAGACAGAGGGAAACATGGGAAGTTTGATCATCTTTGGTTGGGACCATTCATGATTGTTGCATACCATGGAAACAATTCCTATTTGATGCATGAACTTAATATATATCTCATTGGTGGAGGACCTATGAATGGCAGGTTTCTCAAACACTATCTTGCTTAAAAAAAATTAAATCTCTCCATTTCATTGTAAATAACCATTTTGTTTCCAGATGAATCATTTCAACTTAATAATTAGTAGAAAATTGAAGCCCGGAGTGAAGGCCCTAAGTTTATGATGAGTTTAGTCAAATATTATGTCCAGAGAGTCTTGTAAATAATTATTTTTGTCAGTTTAGAGTCTTTGAGTCAAATAAATCCCAATGGCCATGCAGTTGGTCTATTTTTCTTTGCTACCTCACTGGGAGGATAACATCCCCATTGGAGCCAGCTATTAGCACCATGATTTTTGTAGCTAGAGTTAGAGGTTTGTCCAAAAACAATTCAAAGTCATGCCATTATCTTGGGAAAAATCAAGACATTCCTAAATAAGTCATAGCTAGTGTGTCAAAGTTTATGAGGTCAGTGATCAAATAATGAATGGCTCGAAATGTCAGTAAGGGGTTTAGCCATAAATTGGTTTAAAGAGTGTATTGTATTTTTCATAAAACAATACCACAAAGACAATAAATTCAAGAGTGTAAGGTTTGTCATGTTTAAGTTGTAAAGGTCTAATTTCCTAAGTCCCAAGTCATGTTGAAAAGTGGGAAATTATGTACCAAGGTTGAATCAAGTGGTTAGGATGAATGTCATGTCAAAATATATTATGGTTTATCATTACCTAATCATGAGTTTAGAAAAGGGAACAATCATGGCACTCCATATCATTTGTACCATTGCAAACTTAAAAGGTGTACCCGCTACGCAAGCTCATTGCACAAATATTTAACTTGCCTTAAAACATCTTGTCGCTATGGATATTCAATCCCTTTTCATAATTTTTTTCCTTATCCATTTGAGCATAAATATTGACCACCTTTCGTGTTCCTTCATAACCTTCAAGACTTTTGTGCCGTCCATAGCCTTTTCAATAAACTTTGAATCCTTCTACTACGTAAATATTGTGTGTTGTTGGTCGCTACGTAAATCTGCCAACTCTATTTTTGTTGTGTATCCTCCATTGCTTTCAATCATTGTTCACGAGATTTCCTTGGAACCCATTGCAAATTAGCTTCTGGAACAAGTTTGGTTTTCACACAATGAGCTTTCTTTATTTTGAGCTAAATTCTTACTACCTACTCCTGTGCCAAGTTTTTCGTTATTGTTTGTCATTGTGTCAAGTTTTCCGTTGATTTTTATTGCTGCACCGAGTTTTTTGTTGCGTTGATTTTTCCGTTGGTGTTTATCATTGCGCTGAGTTTTTCGTTGCACTAACTTTCATGTCGTTGATTTGTTTGTTGCGTAATGTTTCCTATTGTTACCTTTTCATGTGCACCGTGCAAAAGTCACTATTCTCATTCACTGCGCAGAGGTTATTTCTCTTGTTTGTTGTCAGAGGTTATTGTTCCCTTTTTCGTTGCACAGAGGCTATTACAATCTATTTATGCGCACCTACAATTGACATATATCAGCATCATGACAACTCCTCAACAAAGAAGAAAAAATGCAAGAAGCAAGAAAGTCGTGAGGTTTGAGCCACAGAATTTAAAGTTAGTAAACAAAGGCCCAAAGATAAGAGTGTCCTTTGAACAAGCCAAATGCATAAGATTTGTGAAAAGGTTCAAGGGTATAATGAGTATCTAACCAAGAAGTTCTCTCTTAACTTTACTGGTGTCAGTGCATTGCAGGGATCACTTTTCAAGTGGCGGAGGAAACCATATCAGTTGCGACAAAGATTCCTATGCAGAGCGAAAAATGGTTTAAAGGTATGCCATTATATACTTTATGTTATATTGATTTTCTCAAACCTAAATACAAAAATCGGAAGATTGGAGCCAACATTCCCAGTGAATATCTTTTGGAACCTTTTGAGAAACTTCTGAGGAAAATCTGGAAGTACTTTACTTGTGAGGGTAGATTTGACAAGGTACATCAATACCACAATAGGATCCTAATGCATTTCACGGGGAGAATTCCCTTAAACTTACCTTTCTTCCTATGTAGAAGGTTGGGAAAGATGGAAGATAGTGTCCAAGACAAAGCTGACCAGCCAGAGAATAGCTTATTCCATTTTTCCTTGATAAATATGTTGGTGGTTGAGGAGCTTGGAAAGTTAAATAGGGATTGGGATTCCTTCTTGATTTCAAAAAACATTCCCCTGGACCCTAAAGGAGATACTCCCTTATCTGCTGAGAAATCATCATTTCATAATTCAGGTGTAAAATGAGGAGGTGTTATTGAAAGGGGAAAAACAAACGAAATTGAGAATTCATCACTCAGTCAGCTAGCCTCGAAGAAAAGAAGCAAACTAAGATTCACTGATGAAACTAAGGAGACACAAGCTCCTAGTAAACCGTGCACCAGGTCCTCTGCCGAGATATTTCCCATACCCACAATTCAGACAGAGTTTGTTGAATGTGTAGCCCAGGAGATTGATGAAAAGCAAGTGGAACCAGGTGAGAAAGATGTAGATATCAAGGAGGTGAAACAACAACTCAAGAAAGCTCAACATGTTATAGCCCAATTCTATCAGGAGAACGGAGAATTGAAGAGGAAGCTAACATAAATAATTCGTAAAGCACAAGCACCACAGAGTAAAGCAGTTCAGAGATATCCCACCTCACCAACAGGAGGAGAAAAGAATATAAAATGGTTGAAAAATCAGCTAAGAGAAGCTCAAGATGAGATCATTAAGCTCGAGGAGGAAAAAAGAACATCAGAGGAAGGGATCATGAAACATTACAAGAAATGCAGACCAGATATAGACGATGCATGTGTAACCATCTTTGATGCTCAATCAAAATTGAAGAGGAATGCGGCTTTGTTGAGACAAGTGAGAAGTTTAAAGAGACAAAACTTGTCATTAAGAAATGCAAACAGGGCCTTACGATAACATGTGAGATTGGATAAAGATGTTATGGACAAATTGAATGATCATGGCCTTTGATTCCAACTGGATTCGCGCAAGCAACCTCAGCATGAAGATTTATCACACGAAATCGTTGTGTAAATACCGTATCCAACATTTGCGTAGTAGAAACCAGAATTTACTACGCAAAGGTGACAGTGTTGTCGAGCGGTACACGTGATGACTCATCACAACCATATGGTTGAAATTTTTTCAAGAATTTATGATTGTAAATGAAATTTCATTAGGATATGATTGGCAAATCAGGTTTCCTATTTTTGGTAAATTTTATAGAGGTTGTTGTTCTCTTTGAAAACAACCAGATCCATAACTCTAGGAGATAGTAGTTTGACTCTTAGCAGCTAAGTGTAGCTTTAGTTTTCTATATATGTGGACTATTTTGATGTAAAAGAGGGTGCAGGCAAAAGTATAGACATTTTGATCCTTAATGTAATTTTCTGAATCTAAATAAATACAATTGCAGAAGTCCTGAATTCCTTATGAAAAAGATTCTAATGGTGGTGATCTGAAGATTGTACTATTCTTTGTATGTATTCCTTGTGTACTTATTTTCATCTGCACTTTTCTTCTCTTTAAATTAGTAAATTAAAACTCCATAATTCATCTAATGGTGATCTAGACTTAACTGATTTAAATTTTTTCTATCTTCTCAACTAAGGTCAGAATTCATCCTTTGTGATGCTCTAATTTTGTTATGTCTTTATTTTCTTCTTTCACCCTACATGATCAAAATCAACATTGAATTTCATCACCTTGTTTAGACTTTGTTCCTATAATGAGTTCTATCTACCAAGCATTGTTTTCTTTATTTTTAGGGGTTGAATCCATAGCCCTGGAAATACTATACCTTTTTGTCAGCAAACATTGAAAAACTATCTCAAAATTCTAAATCTAGTCATCAATTTAAAGCAACATGTCTATCAGAGATCAAGTCTCAGAGAGAGCCCTCTCTAGATTGGAAAGGCTAGTTTCCAGTCTTAAAGTCAGTTTGTACGTTACCTTTGTATATTGTTTCTTCAACCCAACAATTTACTCAACGTTAATAGAACAATCCCTCCAAGTTAATAGATTGATGTTTTCCATGTTTATAATGTCATTAACGCGTCATGAGAGACCATCATTAAATTTCACTCGCCCTATAGTATAATTAATTATACATATGGTTGAATATGTTAAAGTATTAAAAAAATAATCAAACCAATATTTGTAATCAATTAAACTATAATTTTTTTGAATTTTAATATTTTAAAAATATATAGTCCTTGTTACAGAGAGGGACTAATATTTTAACTTCAACCCTTTCTAAATCTTTTTAATTAAGATTTAGTCAATTATAAAGATGGTTAAATGTATCAAGAGATTAAAAAATTAATATATTTCTTGAAAATTATAAAATAAATTGAAAATAAATAATACCATCTCACATAGTAATTACAATATTTTATCCCGTCAATTGGGATTAGCCTGAGTGGTTTGTGTTGAGTGTTAGATTTTCCTTATTTACAAATAATTAGGGTTACTAGTGTTATTTTACTTCATTACCATTATCATGTATTGAGCAGTAGCAGCATAAACAAGAGACAAAAAGAACACAATAGATTTATCTTGGGAAAACCCCAAATGGGGGAAAAACACAACAACCTTTCTTAGATACATTCCATTCACAAAGCAAGTCCAAACAGATAAACCATAGCACAAAGGCTAGCTCAACTAGAAATACCACCACAATTGCAGCAGCAGCACTATACCAAGGTAGCGCACCTCCTCAAGGAGTAGCGCACAAGAGAGAGATACCAAAAAACTGAACAAGAAGAAATTGAGTCACTAAAGCAGCTATGTCACCTTCTCCAAATTTGCGCCTTGATTCTGTGTAGTTGAGAGAGTGTGAGTGTGTGTATAAATGAGTTAAGGCACCTCCTTATTTATAGTCTTCATGTCCTTCTAGTTGGTCCGACTTCTCTTCTGGGAAGGTGTCTTTTTGTTCTTCTTTATTCTTCTGGGATGACTTCTCTTCTGGGGTATTTCAACATCTATCCAATGGATATCTTTATTTCGAAATCTTCTATGCATCTAAGAAAGGTCATCTAGGAGGGAAATATCCTCTCGGAGCTACCAAACATCAATACTCCATCTTATCTAGGGAGGCATATTTTGCGATGTCTTCATCTAATAGTCCACTAACTACTCTACAATCAGTTGGTAGCACATTGTGCCAAAATTCCATCGGTATCTCGAATCGTCTATCACAATCTCTGCAATCAAGTAGCACACAATTACTCTGAATGTGAACCAGTAGTCTTCACGGCAATCATCTAGTAGCGCACAACTACTACAATGTCATCCAGTAGTATACGACTATGTCAATCCATAGTAGTACACAACTATTATCCAGTGGTACATAACCACTCCAAGTAGCACACAACTATGATCTATAGACACAATGTCTCTCTCCTACAATCAACTGGTAGCTACACAAGTTATCACCATGCAGTATCACAGTCTCTATGATTATGTAGCAATCAACTAGTAGCACAAAGCTACTACCGTGCCATCAACAATAATCATAGTCTACAACCTCCATGACTATGTAGCAATCATCTAGTAACACACAACTACTACAATGCCATCATCCATAGTCTGGATCCAAATGACTATGCAGCAATCATCTAGTAGCACACAGCTACTACAATGCCATCATCCATAGTCATCTCTATGACTATGCGACAATCAACTAGTAGCACACAGCCACTACAATGTCATCATCCATAGTCATACCTATGATTATGCAGTAATTAGCTAGTATTAAACAGCTACTACAATGCCATCAGTCATAATCATAGTTGATGTCTCTCTAATTATGCATCGATAATCTAGTAGCACATAGCTACTACAATGCCATCATCCATAGTTATAGTCTCATCCAATAGCACAAAGCTACTCCCATAGTCCTCAAGACTATGTGTGTGATTTTTCTTCTCTCATCAGGTCTGATAGTGCATTACCCCCATAGTCACCTCACATGACTGATCTAGGGAACCCTTGGCCAAAGGGGTTATCAGGCATGAGAATAAAACAACACACCTCCCTCTCAACGAGGGTGGACATTTTGTATCACATCAAATTTGTCTCTGGAGCACCTCGAGTCTTTTTCACTCCTAGTCAAATCAACATGACTAATAGGAGAAAGACTAGTCTTGGGTCATTCACCACTAGCCAAGTCAGCATGGCTAATCCTATGAGTGAATGTATCATTCTCCCTTGGTCAAATCAGCATGACCAATCTGGGATAATGTCTACTCGATTCTATGCATATGTCCATCGCCTTAGACAAAGGCATGGTGAGAATGTCTTCAATCTCCTCATTTGTGGATGTGTACTGGAGCTTCATTTCTCCCTTCTACATCATGTCTCGGATGAATTCCTACAAGAAACTTTTGAAGCCACATTGCTTCACAGCTTGTCACATTGGCTGTGATATACTCTGCCTTTGTTGTATTGAGTGTCATTGATGTAGGTGTCCTTCTCAATCATGAGATCATACCTTATCCCAGACTAAAGTAGCATCTAGAAGTATTCTTCCGATCCACTGCACTACCTACCCAGTCAAAATTTGTATATCCATGCAGCTTCACATATCCATCTGAGGCATAACTCAATCCATATCCAATCAGACCATGTAGGTATCTCATCATATGTTTTGTTACCATCCAGTGTACATGTCTAGGTTCAACCATGTATTGACTCAAGGCATTCATTGCAAAACATATGTCTGACGTATTTTTAACCATGTACATCAAGGATCCAATCAGTTTTATGTATATCATAGGATCCACCAAATCTGAAGATGAATCACTCGGTAGCTTCAGATTTATCGTCATGGGTGTGTCCATGGACTTGCAATTCATCATCTCAAATATTTGTAGGATCTCAATAGTATATTTTCCTTAGCTAAGAAAAATATCATTTGTTCTCTTCCACACCTTCAATCCCAAGAAGTAATGCATCAGACCTAGATCCTTCATCTTGAACTTTGAAGCGAGCTCCCTCTTGCACCCAATTATGAGTTTCTCATCTCCTGTCAGAAACAGGTCATCCACATGTAGGATCAACGGGAAACCATCCCCAAGCTCATCAAATAATTGTTTGATCTAGCATAGCATGCCATGAGTGCCTTCTTAGGCTCGTATAAATCCTTGTTCAATCTACAAACATGAGAATCATGCTCTAGGTGCCTTCTTAAGCTCGTATAAAGCCTTTTTCAATCTACAAACATGAGACTCCTTCTCATGTATCTTGTGTTTTCTCTAGGTACACTTCTTCTGGATACTGGAGCAAGTGTCTCATCATAATCTTCTCCCTCTTGTTGGGAGAATCCTCAGGCCAAAAATCAATATTTGTACATCTCTATGTTGCCATCTGCAGCATGCTTGATCTTGTAGATCAACTTGGAAGTCACCATTGACTTCCCTTCTGGTCTCAAAACCAAGGCAAGAATTTGTATCCTAGTCCTTCTGACTAGCTTCCTCCTCTATCACAGAAACAAGGGAATCCTCCCAAGAGGTCGCATATCTACTCGAAGCCTCTAAAGCTTTGATCTAGCCTTATGTATGTCAGTCCTGGAAGACATCTCTCTCTCCCATCTGAATCTAAGGAGGAATATTTTTTGAATGAAAGTCTCTAAGAAATTGACTCTCTCTGAGATTATGCTCACTTTGAGTTTGCATGCTCCCTTTGAAGCTTGACTCCTTCTGAGTTGGTACTTGATGGGGTTTCATGCCTCACCATTGGTGGATCCATCTTCTCCTCCTCATGATATGGCTCATCAATGCCATATATTTGTATCCCCATTTGCATCCTGCAAAGTATCACAGGACCATGTTGGTATCTTCCTCATGAACTGAAGAGTGATCAACTGAATCTATATCCATATGATATACTATGTATTTGCAAAGGTACCCTTCTTGCCAAAAGGTTCTGACTCTGTCCTCCTTCCTTTGTTACATGGATGTGTACGCTCATGTACACATCTCTACGTATGGATAATCTACTCCATGTCTTGGCTAGAGATCATCTAATATGTTGTCTCCTGCAACCATCATTGTAGCTCCCTCTCAGAGCTATCACCTGTGACCTACCCGAAACAAGAGATAAGAACAACAACATCTCCATGGAGTTTACAAGATAACTTGTCTGGAACAAGGTTAGCAACCAAGATCATCTCCTAGAGGAGATCAATTTCATCTTGCAAGCAATTGCATTTATCAATATTTAACCATGACTATTTACTTAATGGTAGTTGCACCAATAATATTCAACTGTTACTAAACTAGCAATAGCAATAGCAAAATTTTAAAGACTCTTATTCTAACACTTACTTAAACTGCAGAAATATCAAACCTGATATGCAATCCTGGAGTTTATTTGTTGTTGTCCCACTTGATTTGTATTATATAGTTTCTCCTACTCCACGATCATGTGCTTGGAATCACTATTGGATAAAATACATACTCTTCATCCTTTGACTTCTGCTCTTTAGCATATGTTGCATGTGCATGGTGCTTCTTCTTTCCCTTTTCATGTCTAAGAGGACATTGTGTAGAATAATGTGTCATCTCCTTGTAGTTTTAGCATCTGATCCAATAACTCATTCTCCTCTAGAATGAGAAGTACTCTATGCTTCTTCTCCAACTAATCTACTCTCATACCGGTTGACATTTTCGCTGGTAGAAACCCTGGCACTGGAAAACATCATTTTTTCAAACTTCACCAAACTGCACATTGAGGGTTTTAGGGGGTTCACTAGGTTAGGGTGCAATGCTCTATGAAGGAATATCCCCAACAACCTTGGGATAGTGCTCGATGATCTTGACAAAGTGTTTCAGCTGTAACGTGTTGCAAGGTGTTGTTGTAGTGATCTTCCTTCCAGTGGTCAAATTGTTCTGAAGATAACCAGCTCTAACACCATGTTATATTTTTATTATTTATAAAGAATTAGGGTTACTAGTGTTCTTTTACTTCATTACCATTAACATATATATATCATGTATTGAGCAGTAGCAGCATAAAAAAGAGACAAAAAGAACACAAGAGATTTATCCTGGGAAAACCCCAAATGGGGGAAAAACCCAACAACCTTTCTTAGATAGATTTTGTTCACAAAGCAAGTCCAAATAGATGAATCCTAGTACAAAGGCTAGCTCAACTAGAAATACCACCACAATTGTAGCAACATCACTATACCAAGGTAGCGCACCTCCTCAAGGATTAGTGCACAAGAGAGAGATACCAAAAGACTGAACAAGAAGAAACTGACTCACTG
>JZKD02S1948028.1:264287-280426 GCA_000966675.3 Picea glauca | reverse complement strand
ATTAAAAAAGAAAAAACCAGAAAAAAAAAAACAAAAAACAAAACGATTGTATATACACAATCAAATATAACTAAATACGTCGATATCCAAAAGTTTAAAAGCACTCTTAAAAATAAGCGTACCCTTTTTCAAAATGGAATCTAAACTTGTTCAAAGAAAAGGAGCTTAAAAGCCACAACAAGAAGTCAAAAATATCCCCATTCTTCCCAAAAGGAGATGTACGGTAATCCCTTGAAGAAGGTTCTTTAAAAAGACTTTGGATGGGTGTTTATCACCATGGTGTTAAACACTTTTGTAAGATTATATATTTATTTTAAAGTCTTAAAATGATGATATTATATCATTGTAAGATCAAGAGAGATGTGTAACTTTTAGTCATGTATCAGTAGGAAATGGGTGTAAGATCAAGAGTGATGTGTAACTTTTAGTCATGTATAAGTAGAAAAAGGGTGTATTTGTTACATTGGTTTAGTTTTAGAAATGTTCATGATTATATAGGCATAATAGAGACACCGTTCCCAACATATGATAGGAGTGAGGAGGTGATTTATTGTTCATGGGATATTTGTGGTGTTGTATCTCAATTTGAGTCAAGAATAACTCTGTTATTTGCAACATGACATAGTTTTACTTTTGAACTTTTAAGAGAGAATTTGTTACTCAATTTTATATTAAGATTTTGTTGTAGGAGAAGTAATGGATCACAAGTACTCGTCATGGGTAGTGTTGAAAATATAATGGCTACTTTTTTTCCATGAAAAAATTGCCTCAAATTTATATTAGGTATAAATTCATTTACATATAATATTGCCAAAGCTGAAAAGATAATGTTGTTGACCAGACACTGAACGTGCAGACCACTACAGATATAACAGTCTCAGAATAGCGAGAAACGCTGAAATTAGAGGTTGCCCTCTTCAATAGGTTCCTCTCATCCTTATGTGGAAGGAAAGAATAGAGAAACATGTAACTGTGAGTAGAAGAAGACAAAGCAAACCCAGCCGGGTGTTAAGCGATGGAAGCACGACGAAATGAACCTCAACAGCAACAATTGAGTCATTAACCTTCGAAGAGATTAAAGGTGGAGATTTGGCTCTCTAAACCATTTTCGCTATGATAGACCGAGAGCCTACCAACTACGCCAGTGAGTGCCCTCTTAGATAGCGCATCCGCAGCCTTATTGTGAATCCTGTGGATATGACAGAACTGTATGTCGGAGAATTTGTTAGCTAACATCCGCGTTTCTTGTTTCCATCCTTCTAAGTGGACAGAATGGAGCTTGCTAGATTGATTTATCCAATCAATAATCAGTTTCGAGTCACCCAATACAATGAGGTGGTCTAAAGACCAGAAATTTGAAAGGGATAGAGAAACCTAAAGGCCCAGTAACTCATCTTTGTTGTTAGAACCCGTTCCACAAGTGGAAGTGTGAGAGTTATGTAAGGGAGTTACTTGTATGCATCCAATTACGTATATGGAATTTATTTTGGATGGTTTAATGTCATCTTTGAATGAGAATTGGTTGTTTCAATTTTACATTATATATTTATAATGCTCGAAGATAATGTAGATTTCACGGCATAGCTCCTTAATCTATTAGGGTTTTTTTCCTATATAACCTGATGTCAACCCATAGTGCATGATGGATTAATCTTTTGTGAACTTTTTTAAAGCATTTGGCAAGTTTGGGTATTTGTTTTCTATGAGAGTCATGGATGGTTATTAACTTATGTTTTTATAATAAAAACTATGTTGGATTGCAAGAGTCAAATTAATGTTATGTTTGCTATTGTGGTCAAGTGGTCCACTTAGCATCTTCAATAAAATACGACACAATATCATATCTCTTAATTAAGTGATCAATGCTCGATAATCATTAAGTTTAAAGAAAACATTCTTCAAATGTTTTCATTTGAGCCCTGTAATAAATAAATAAATCATAACTTATCTTCGAACAATTATAAATTGTCTTTGTATTTATACTCAATTGATGCTCAACAGTTTTGAATCAGTACATATCATAGCTAATGTATTTATCATGCATATAAGAGAAGTCACAAACTGTGAAACAATGCATTTCATAGTAATACATTCATAGAATAAGTTAGATTTTTGTCACCTCCAATGAACATAAGTTAAGGCATCACTCATCTAAATCTTATGCTATCATGTGTTTCAATGAACATAAGTTAAGGCATCACTCATCTAAATCTTATGCTATCATGTGTTCCAATGAACATAAGTTAAGGCATCACTCATCTAAATCTTATGCTATCATGTGTTCCAATGAACATAAGTTAAGGCATCACTCATCTAAATCTTATGCTATCATGTGTTTGATTGGTAAAGTCATTAGTAAATGTTATTATTTATACTATGTTACTAAGTGAAAAGTGGATGTGGAGTTAGTAAAGTATTTCACTTCATTATAGAAAGAAGTAGAGATGATTGTGCTAGATAGATCAATAAGTTTGATAGAAGGATAGACAATGTTAAGTTTTTTTAATCATTTAAGAAAATACTTTGGATTATATATAATGAAGGTTTTTTCCTTTTCTTTGAATATTAAATTCATTGGTCTAAATATGTAATTTCATAGATGATATACATTTTTTTTTTATGTCTGGCGGAATCAACAACTAGTTGGGCACGTGGCCGTGTTATCCAACTGCTACCACTATAACCTCTAGGTGTGCCCACGATGCCCCTTACGCGGCACACATTGTAAGTCGGGGGGAGTTGAACTCGAAACCTCATGAAACTTCATTTTCACGGCACTTGCCAATTGAGCTGCCCCCCGGGGGACTTAGATAATATACATTTTGACTTGAGTTTAAATAATTAATTTTTATTTTTTTGGTTAAGTTCTATACTTTTTAAATTATCTATAACATACACTTAATTTCAATTGATAATTAAATTATCTTTATTTTAAATAAATAAATTTTGATAAAAAAACTTAACTTATCAAAAAGATTTATCTTTGAACCATGATTTATCAATAAATTTTGAACCATGCTATATATATATATATATTAAAAATTATAAAATATTTTATGTTAATTGATATGTTGGGCAACTTAAGTGAGCTTAATGGTTAAGAACATGTGTTTCCTCTTCAGAGGTCATATGTTCAAATCTAGACGAGGTAGAACATGTACACCTCCGTAAACTTTAGTAATAAAATCATTACACGGACCCCTTGTCCCCAAAATAATAAAATAAAACCAAATAAAACTAAATGATTCAATACTGAAAAACCTAAAATGATTCTTAAAATTAATTATACCCTTCCCAAAATGGAATCTAAACTATATCCCCATTCTCAAAATATTTGATAAAACCAAACCATAATTAATAATCTTCTCAAAGGGAGATAAATAATTAAAACACATAAATACATAACCTTGAAATGAAAAGGTGGTTTAATCATGAAAGGTTCTCAAAGGAATTTCACCAATTTGTACTCCATCCATTGACTCCAATCCAATTGTAATCCTATATTGATTACATAAAGAAATATTTATTTTAATGAAGCATCAACCACAAAGTCCAATGCTCTATAAAAATAAAAATTTAATATTTTAATAAAAATAGATTTGATCCTTTTCACCTACTTTAGCATAAGTTGGAGTATTATATTATGCAACCTATAGTTACCACCCATACAACTAAGAACCATTTTTGAGCCTCCAAATACCTAGAACTTATAACTTATTGACCCCTTTATTTATAACTAGTTTCAATAAATACTTCAATGTTATTCGCTTGGCAAAGTTATTAATACTCTTTAGACCTATCTTACATTTTATAATATGTGATTATTTAGAAATAATGAAACACCAACACCACTAGAAAAATTATGGCTTTGACTAGCCACATAAAAGTAACCTCAAGCCCTAATCTTGTTAATTTGTGGATGGATCAAAATCCTAGATATTAGAAAATCAGAGAAGAGTGATTTCACACAAAATTGTGTTGCTTGTACTATTCACCCATGTAATTGTACACATATAAATACATGAATGCTTTGTCTAAAGATGGACTCATTACCTTATCACAATCATAACTAGTTTAGAGAATATCTCAACCACACACTAAACTAGGAGCTATACTAGCTCTCATTCAACAATCTCCTAAAACCACTCAAGAGAGTTATTCATGTAGAGATATTCTCTACATGCCAATAATCTCTACAATAACAAACTTATGTGATTAAATATTAACACACAAGACAACATGAATTAATTGTTCTAATACTATACTTTTAAAGTTTTGGAGTTATTTTTATACTTGAAAATATAGATATGATTTGTGAGGCGCATTGAAATGGTGGTTAGAACCTATCTTAAAAAATATTTGCATTTTTGGGGTGGAAGAGTGGATGGGGTGTTACACCAATACTCCATACAAAGGTGTAATACCCCATTTTTTATTCCCCAAATTAAATAATGTATTTTGTTTATTTGATGAAAGGTTGGAGTGCCCAAACAATTAAAGAGGCCAACATGCCTAGGAAATGTAATGTTTTGATCATTGTTAATAATAAAATACATCATTGGTTGTTATATGGACAAGGACAAGAGTTATAGGGGGCTATGATTCCACGAGAGATGGGGCTTCAGGGGATAAGTCATTTTATCATATTTTGTTTACCCATAATTTTGTTAATTGAGAGAAGTGGTTACATGAGCTTATTAGGGAAGGCCACGTGGTTCTTGATTTCCATGTAATTATATAAACCCATCGTGTGGTTTGTTTGGGGGATATTCTCCATACACACTTTCACACTTTCATTCATTATTCTCATTCATCCTTGGCCTTGGTAGGGAAAGGAAAAATGAATTGTTGGGAGAGAAGCCATTGTTGGTTGGTTGTAGTGATGACTGGTGTATTCCAACCATGAATTTGTTCTTTCATGCCTGAGATGCATTGGCATGTGCTAAATTTTACTGAGAGTTGTGATTCCTGAGAGTCCCATCATGGATATTATTGAATAGATGCATTGGAGCCCTAGAAGGAGGTGGACAATCTGATGGATTGTGTGGCAGAGAAGGGGGTCCATTCTCTTGGGTTGTGTAAGCTAGAGAGAAGAGAGCTTGTGTACTTTGGATTGTTGTGCATTGAGAAACTTGTGAGAGCTTGAGTGTTGACTGGTTTGGGAAGCTGAGTGACACCTTGGAACCGTCCTTGTGGATTCATAGCCCTGGCTCAAGGGTGACCTACTGTTGAGACTTGGAACCGTAGTGTCTATGGTTGGGTGGAAATTCCTTGTTTTGCATCCACTTGGTGAACCATTTTGTTAAAGATAAGTGCTCTTTGTTATGTGTTTCTTTGCTTATAAATTTATTTTCAATGTGTATTGATTAATATATCTGAAAGGTGTATTTTTTATGTGCATAATTACTAGTTATTGCCATGCATGGCATTTTTAAACATTTTTTATACTGTAGCTTGAATATTTATTATCACATTTGTTGTTATCATGTTTCTTTCATGCTTCTTTAAGAATTAATTGGTTTCAGTATTTCGAGATCAATTTCGAACAGAGTTTTTGAGGTCGTGTAGCCCGTCCTGGGGGTCGTTGGGAACGTTACAGATTGGTATCAGAGATTTTGGTTGAAACACTGAAATGGTATGGGTCAGAACTGTTGGACATGGTATTATGGTTAAGAAATAATATATCTTTGAGATCTTAAATCTCAGGAGAGATAGCGTTGTAGAGATCGTGCAGAAGCCAAAGTGTCATGCAGATAGAGATCCTTTGTAAAGGATCGTGGAATCTTGATCGTTCTCTTTTGAATTTCAGGAGAAATCATAATTGTTGAATCAAGGAGTTCTATATCATTATATAAAGAATCAAGTAAACAAGGACCTTCAGATCAAATTGGTCGATCGTCAGTCATTGATCGAATCCAAGCATGAAATAGAAAACTTTGGGACTTCAGAACTTCGCCACTTTAGCAATTATTGGAGACAAGGCAGAAGCATGAAAATTCGAAGTCGTGAAATCGAAAAAATCTCGTCGACTATCCAATCTGATGGGAAGTTCAAGTTAAATATTCATCATTGATCATGGTCATTTAGCGTTGACCCTCCGGATGAAAAGAAGTTTAAGACCTAGGAACCCCGAAGGTCGAAGTCGTGAAATTCCACCAACCATTAGATTGAGGAAGGAATTCGACAGTAATGTGAGACGTTAGATCATAAGTACAAGGATAGGAAATTTTCGGGACTCCAGAACTTCGTCACTTCAGCGATTACTTGAGACTAGGAAAAGCCATGAAGTGTCAAATCTGCGAAGTGCCAAATATGCAAATTGTCGAAGCCATGAAGTGCAAAGGCACAGTCGCGAAATCACGCAGGCTGTTAGATATGGAAGGAGGAATGTGGTACGTTTGTTTGGTGGATGACATGTCTTATGCCACATGGTAGGGGTGCCATATGGGGACATGAGTCACATGAATTCAATACCTTTTGGACCCCAACATGTCCATTTTTTAGTGACACGTGGCACACATACCATGGGTCCATGTCACCATAGGTGACATCAGCATGCCATGTCATCTCCAGGATTATGGCCTCCGGGAATGTCCAACATCTATGCCAGCGAATGTGTCGAAGGTAGAAGTAGCGAATTCACGCAGATCGCCAATCTAAGATCCCTTTGGGAATTTTATCAACCGTTAGGTCAAGATAGTGGAAGGATAGCGTAAGCGGAGGTGTTAACCAACGATAAGCAGTCACCGTCACTTTATGACCACTTTGGAAAGTATCACTCTAGGGGAGTTGAACAACTTGAGATTTGTAATACCCCAGAGTCTCAGAGTGTCGAAGTCTTGACAACCATAGATCAATATCAGGTAGGATCCTTCCTCGTCATTTGTTTAAGAAGTGGGAGGATAGAGTAAGTGGGGAATGTTAATCGACAACCACCAGTCACCTACACTTTATGACCACTTCGCCAGGTATCACTCTGGGGGAATTGAACAAATCAAGAGTTGTGATATCCCAGAGTCCCGGAGCATCGAAGTCCCGAAATGAATAAGAACCATCCATCCCAACGCCTGATTAATTCATGATTGTTGATTCGTTGAAACCACTAGATGAACCAGGATTGTCCAATCAATGAGAGATTAAATCTCAACCATCTGATATACAAGTGGAGATAATATAAGTTCTTCAGAGAAGTGTACTTTGAGAAGTATTACTATGGAAGAATGCATGGATGTCGAAGTTCGGAGGACCTGGTTCCATCACCAGTCTCATGATAAGGTAAAGGGGTTGATTAGAGGCATGAAGGGCCTAAGAGTGAACAAGCCTGGGAAAATTTTCGAACGAGATCCTGTGTAGAAAAATAAGAGAAAAATGCTAAAGGAACATCACTTAGAGTGTATAAGCCTGTGGTTTCGATCTCGCAGTCACAAGGAAAGTAAATTGAAGGAAGTGCATGTGCATAATTTGAATTATGTACCAATTTGAAGGGGTTGTGGAATAATTTGACAAGATTGGCACACAACCATTCCATTGCCGCTATAAGATCTTGTTTGCACAAAAAGGGTGAAAGTAACTTTTTCGAGAAGCCATAACTTTCAACTCAGGTATTGGATCGGGGCATGGGAATGGTCATTAGAAATATTATTCAGAGGATAATAAAATTGAATTGTTATAATTTGGAGAATGAGTATATATTTCTTCATGGATTGAGTATAAAAAGAACATGTAGCATTATTTGACAGAATTTATATAATATGCATAATTTTAACAAAATGTTTGCTTGCACATTTTGTAGAATTAGGGAGTATAACCATATCAAATCAATATAAGAATTCATATTCAATAAATGGAGGAAGGAGAGGTAGCCTTCAATCACGATAAAGAATCCAAAGGTCAAAATATCAGTGTTGGTAATGTAGAGACAAAATCAAATAGGCACGGGAGCAGAGGGGAACAAGAAACCTTAATAGTGACCGTGAGAAGCCTGAAAATAGAAGTGCAGAGTTACAAAGTAGACAATGAGAGGGATGCGAGAAAAAAATCAAATAAATACTCAAGTGATGCAAAGCATAAATCAGTTGCATAGGAAATAAAGGAATGGATCAGACTCAAGGCAGGAGGAAGAGGAAAGATATCATGAAAGAATAGGTAACTACAGAGGAGTTGCTCATTCAAGAAGTGCTAGAAGAACTCACAGACATCACTCACCACCTTACTCAGTGAGGAAATTTTATGCATCTGAAGACTCCATAAGCAGTCCAGAAGTGTCTCCTATTAGACACCAAAGAAGAAGACATGAATTGGACAGTTTGCAAGGAGAGTTGAGGAAACTTAAGCCATCATCCTTTGTAGGTGAAAGAGACAGATAAGATGATGTTGAAGCATGGCTTCTTGGACTCATGAGGTATTTCCAATTGCATAACTACTCATAAAACCTAGAAGTAATAATTCCCACTTACCATTTACATGGGAAAGTTGTTATGTGGTGGGATCAGTTGAAGAAATTTGAGCACATTAATGAGAGAAGGATCACTTGGAAGCAGTTCAAGCGATATTTTTAGAAGGAGTACCTTCCAGAGAACTTCTATGAAAATAAGATGCAAGAGTTCTTTGAATTAAGGTTGGAGAGCATGACCATGGCAGAATATGAGAAGAATTTCTTGGGATTGTTGAAGTATGTAGGATTTATCAAGGATGAAAAAGTTAATATACAAAGGTTTTTAAGTGGACTTCCATCCTTTTATAAGGAAAATATTCAGTATTATGAGCCTAGAACTTTGACAGAGTCCACCGGGAAGGCTAAGTACATGTATGAGAAAGGAAAGGGAAGAGAATCTATGAAGAAATATTGGAAGGATGAGAAGAAGGAGAAATATGATCAGAGGAGGAAGGGGTTCAAACCTCCTTTCAATAGAAACAACCCTAATAATAATAAGCAATATCAGTCTACTAAAGATGAATCCAAGAAAGAAGACTCCTTGGGAAAAAGAGGAAGACCACCAATCCAATGTTGGGGGTGCAAATAAAATCACCTATATAAGGATTTCCCTCACATAGGAAATAAAGTGAAGACCATACACAACATCCAAGAGGCTACAATAGTAGAGGACATGGGAAATATATACACGGCCTTAGAGGATCGACAAGAATAGTACCAATCCAATATGATTGAAGTGGAAGGTAAGATCATTAATAATCTTGTTGTTATTTTAATTGATTCATGAGCAAGTCATTGTTACATTGATCCTAAAATAGTGGATAGATTACATTTGGAGAAAACTAAGCTTGAAAGTTCAAGTTTGGTTTAGCTAGCCACTGGAACCAAAAGAAGGATCAATGAGGTTTTTATAAGTTGTCCAATAAATCTGAATGGAGTGAGTACTAATGTTGATATGAATATCATACCATTAGGATATTGTGACATCCTAATTGGAATGGATTGGTTGGACTAGCACCATTATGTCTGAGATTTCCATAACAAGTCCTTTACATGTATTGATGAAGAAGGAAAATAGAGAACTGTGAAAGGAATTCCCAGACCCATCTCCATAAGGGAGATTTCAACCTTACAGTTGAAGAGATGTTTCAGAAAAGGATGTCAATTGCATGAAACTCATGTTGAGGATCCAGAAAAGACAAAAGGTCCAAGCCTTGGATATTTTCCCGTATTGAAAGAGTTTGAAGATGTATTCCAAGAAATACCATGATTTCCACCGAAGAGGGTTATATATTTCTCTATTGATTTAGTACCAGGAGCTTCCCCGGTATCAAAAAATCCTTACATAATGAGTACACCAGAGTTAAAATAACTACAAATGAAATTGGAAGAGTTTTTGAAGAAAGGGTACATACGCCCAAGTGTTTCACCTTGGGGAACACCAATACTCTTTGTCAAAAAGAAGGATGGAACATTGAGGTTATGTATCAACTTTAGACAGCTGAATAAATCCATGATAAAGAACAAATACCCTCTACACATAATTGATGACCTCTTTGATCAGATAAGAGGAGCAAAGATATTTTCAAATATAGACTTGAGATCAGGCTACCATCAGGTAAGAATCAAGGAAGAAGACATCAATAAGACACCCTTCAGAACTAGGTATGTACATTATGAGTTTTTAGTGGTGCCCTTTGGACTGACCAATGCACCAATTGTCTTTATGTTCTTAATGAATGGCATATTCATAAATTATCTAGATAAGTTTGTCATTGTGTTCTTGGATGACATACTTATTTATTCTAAGTCTGAGGAAGCACATGAGCATCACTTGAGGTTGGTGTTGCAAGTGCTAAGGGAACATCAACTTTATGCCAAGCTTAGTAAGTGTTATTTTTACCAAGAAAAAATCCATTATTTGGGGCATATTATTTCATAACAAGGTATAGCAGTAGATCCAAAAAAGATTGAAGCCATTAGAGGATGGACAACACCCAAGAATGTTTCAGAAATCAGATCTTTATGGGATTCACTGGATACTACAGAAGGTTTATAACAAGGTTCTCTAAGATTTATCATCCCATCACTTATTTACAAAAGAAGGGAAATAAATTTGAATGGACAAGAGAGTGTGAAGAGAAATTTAATTTGTTGAAAGAATTTCTTACTAGTGCACCTATTTTAAAGATTGCTGACCCAAATGAGAATTTTTTGGTATGCACAGAAGCATTCAAGGAAGGGCTTGGTGGATTCCTCACTCAAAATGGACATGTCATTGGTTATGAGTCCATAAAATTCAAAGAACATGAAAGGAATTATGCCACTCATGATTTGGAGCTTGTTGCCATAGTTCATGCATTGAAAATGTGGAGACATTATCTCATGGGAAAGAGATTTGAATTAAGGACAGACCATAGTGGTCTGAAATATCTTTTTGAACATCCAACTTTGAATGCCAGGGAAGCAAGATCACTGGAATTTTTAAGTGAATATGACTTTGACATCAAGCATATCAAGGGAAACGAAAAATAAAGTTGTTGATGCACTCAACAAAAGAGTACATCGCATGCATGTTACAGATATTAGTATGCATCAGTCAGATTTAAAGAGTAGAATTTTAGATGTCGTTGCTACAGATCAACATTACCTACAGGTAAAAGAAAGTTTACAGCAGGAAAATGTACAACAGAAAATTAAAGAGTATGAGATTAAGGAAGATGGATTACTTATGCATAAGAATAGAATTTATGTTCCTAGTTCCGGAGAACTTAGGAATTTGGTGTTAAAATAAATGCATAATGTTATGTATGTTGGACATCCCGACTACTTGAAAATAATTGCAGCAGTAAGAAGCCAATTATTTTGTCCTGGAATGAAGAAGGATGTTGTTGATTACATTGCTAGATGTATGGAATGTCAGAGAGTAAAAGTTGAGCATAGACACCCAACGGGTTTGCTTAAGCCATTGCCAATTCCAGAGAAGAAATGGGAAGTGGTAACCATTAATTTTATCACTAAGTTTCCTAGGACAACAAGGAAACATGATTCCATAATGGTAGCTGTGGATAAATTGACAAAGGTTTCTCATTTTGTTCCTGTGAAAATGACTTATACAACAACTAATATTGAAAAAAAATGCATGAGAGAAATTGCTAGGTTGCATGGGATACCTGAGGAAATTGTTTCAGATAGAGACACAAGTTTACTTCAAATTTATGGAGGGGTTTATTTAAAGAATTTGGTACAAATCTGAATTTTAGCACAACATGCCATCCATAGTCAGATGGGAAGACAAAAAGATTCAACCAAGTAATTGAAGACATTCTAAGAATGTATGTGATGGATAAACCATCAAAGTGGGAAGACTACTTTCATTTGGTTGAGTTTGCCTTTAATAATGGGTATCAAGCTTCATTAAATATGAACCCATTTGAATCTTTGTATGGTAGGAAATGCAACACTCCAATGAGTTGGTACAACCCAACAGATAGAGTGGTACTTGGGATAGAATTGCTCAAGGACATGGAAGACTAGATGGTTAGAATTAAGAAGAATTTAAAGGAAGCTCAAGATAGACAGAAAAGTTATGCAGATAAGAATAGAACAACTAGAGAATTTAAAGTGGGGGAGCATGTTCTTTTAAAAGTGAAGCCCAAGAAGAGCTCATTGAAGTTGGGTAGTTGTACAAATCTAGCAACCAGATTTTGTGGTCCATTTGATATCTTGGATGGAATAGGGCCAATTGCATACATTCTTGCATTGCCTACTTCCATGAATGTGCATAATTTATTTCATGTCTCTTTGCTGAAAAAGTATATACATGATCCTAACCATGTTGTTGATTGACATTTGATTCAGGTAGAGCCGGAGGGAGAATTTCAGGTCCAGCCAGTGTGCATATTGGACATAAGAGTCTAAATGCTCTGGAATCGAGTTATAGAACTGGTAAAAGTCCAGTGGACCTACTATGGTCCTGAAGATTCTACTTCGGAGCATGAAGATGCCATGCGGTCAGAGTACCCGCGACTGTTTGAATAAATTTTGAAATGTTGATTTATGTTTTGTATATGCACTAAGGATAGTGCCAAAATAAGGGAGAAGGGAATGTAATACCCCAGTTTTGATTCCCCATATTAAATAATGTATTTTTTTATTTTATGAAAGGTTGGAGTGCCAAAACAATTGAAGAGACCAACGTGCCTAGGAAATGTAATGTTTTGATCATTGTTAATAATAAAATACATCATTAGTTGCTAGACAGACAAGGACAAGAGTTATAGGGGACTATGATTCCACAAGAGAGGGGGCTTAAGGGGATAAGTCATTTCATCATATTTCATTTACCCATAATTGTTTTAATTGAGAAAAGTGGTTACATGAGCTTCTTGGGGAAGGCCATGTGGTTCTTGATTTAAGTAATTATATAAACCCATTTTGTGGGTTGTTTGAGGGTTCTTCTCCATACACACTTTCACACTTTCATTCATTGTGCTCATTCATCCTTGGTCTTGGTTGGGAAAGGAAAACCGACTTGTTGGAAAAGAAGCCATTGTTGGTTAGTTGTAGTAACGATTGGTGTATTTCAACCATGAATTTGTGCTTGCATGCCTAAGATGCATTGGCATGTGTTAAATTTTACTCACAGTTGTGAGTCATGAGAGTCCCAGCATGGAGATTCTTGACCAGATGCACTAGAGCCTTGGAAGGAGGTGGACAGTCTAAGGGACTGGATGGCAGAGAAGGGGGTACATTCTCTTGGGTTGTGCAGGCTGGAGAGAAGAGAGTTGGTGTACTTTGGATTGTTTTTCATTGAGGAACTTGTGAGAACTTGAGTGCTGACTAGTTTAGGAAGTTGAGTGACACCCTGGAACCATCATTGTGGATTCATAGCCCTGGATCAGGGGTGACCTGTTGTTGAGACTTGGAACAGTAGTGTTTATCGTTGGGTGGAACATCCTTGGTCTGCATCCAGTTGGTGAACCATTTTGTAAAGAAAATTTTTCTTTGTTATGTGTTTCTCTGCTTATACATTTATTTTTATTGTGTATTGATTAATATATTTGAGATGTGTATTTTTTATGTGACCGATTGCTAGTTATCGCTATGCATGGCATGCTTAAACATTCTTTATACTGTAGCATGAATCTTTATCATCGTATGTGTTTTTATCATGTTTCTTTAACCTTATTTAATAATTAACATGTGTGAGAATTTTGAGATCAGTTTCAAACAAAGTTTTTGAGGTAGCGTAGCCCGACTTGGGGGTGGTTGGGAACGTTACAGATTAGTATCAGAGATTCTAGTTGAAACACTGGACTGGTATGGGTCGAAACTATTGGACATGGTATTATGGTTAATAAATAATATGTATTTGAGATCTTAAATCTCAGGAGAGATAGTGTTGCAGAGATCGTGAAGAAGCTAGAGTGTCGTGCAGACAAAGATACTTTGTAAAGGATCATGGAATCTTGATTGTTCCCTTTTGAATTTTGGGAGCAATCACAATCGTTGAATCAAGGATTTCTAGATTTTTATATCAGGAGTCAGGTAAACAAGGACCATCAGATCAAACTGGTTGATTGTTAGTCGTTGATCAAAGCAAAGCAGGAAATAGAAAACTTCGGGACTTCGAAACTTCACCACTTTGACGATTATTGGAAACAAGGCATAAGCATTAAAAGCTTAAGTCTTGAAATCGTGAAATCTTGTCCGTCGGCCGATATGATGGGAATTTCAAGTGAAATATCCGTCGTTGATTGTGGTCATCCGGTGGTGACCCTCCGGATGTAAAGAAGTTTGAGTCCTAGAAAATCTGAAGACTGAAATCACGAAATTCCGCCAATCGTTAGATTGAGGAAGGAACTCGGGACTAATCTAAGTCATTAGATAAAAAGTACAAGGATAGTGAAGTTTTGGGACTTCAAAAATTTTCCACTTCGGTGATTACTGGAGACTAGGAAAAGCCACGAAGTGTCAAAGCCGCGAAGTGTCGAAGCTGTGAAGAGCCAAAGTTGTGAAGTGTAGAAGACACAAAGTGTTGAAGCCATGAAGCGCAAAGTTGTAGTTGCAAAATTACGCAGGTCGTCAAATCTGGAGCAGAGGAATGTGGACTGTTCGTTTGGTGAACCATTTATTTGATGGATGACGTGTCTTATGCCACCTGGCAGGGTTTCCATATGGGGCCACATGTCACATGAATTCAGTACCTTTTGGACCCCAACATGTCCATTTATGAATGACACATGGCACACATACCATGGGTCCATGTCACTATAGGTGACATCATCATGCCACATCATCTTCGGGATTATGGCCTCTAGGAATGTCTAGCATCTCTGCCAATGAAAGTGTCAAAGGCCGAAGTAGTGAATTCACACAGACCTTTGATCTAAGATTCCTTCAGGACTTTTCTCAACCATTAGGTCAAGCTAGTGGAATGATAGTGTAAGAGGAGGTGTTAACCGACAGTAAGTGATCACTGTCACTTTATGACCACTTCGACAGGTATCACTCTGGGAGATTTGAACAACTTGAGAGTTGTAATATCCCAGAGTCCCGAAGTGTTGAAGTCCCAACAATCGTAGGTAAATATCAGGTAGGATCCTTCCTGGTCATTCGATTAAGAAGTGGGAGGACATAGTAAGTGGGGAATGTTAATCGGAAACCATTGGTTGCCTACAATTTATTACCACTTCGACAGATATCACTTCAGGGGAATTGAACGAATCAAGAGTTGTAATATCCTTGATTCCCTTAGTGTCGAAGTACCAAAATGAATAAGAACCATCCATCCCATGTTGGATTACTGAGAGGAGGGGTGAATCAGTAATAGAACAATCTAATCCCTTTTAACCATATAATGCAAGTGTTATATCAATGTAGAAATATCATCCAATATTTGCAAAGTAAATAAACAATGAACAAATGAATAATCACACACATACATAGTACACCAATGTTTTTATGTGGAAACCCAAAGAGGGATAAAACCACAGAATGATTTTTCTTATATGTCTTGAAGAATTACATTCATTGGAAGCATGAACTTCCTTTGTTTTCCAGCTTCAACTAGAAGGAGGATCCAACCCCCTAGTTTCTCAAGCTACAACCCGACGGAAGCTTCAAATCCCCAATTTTGTGGCTACAACCAGAAGTAGGCTACAACCCCTTATGTTCTCCGGCTATAACCGAAAGGTGGCTACAACCACCTTTCCTTTCCCCATCCAACGGCCTTGACGTATAAGTACGATGATGGAACCACTGTCACACTATCACTGTGAGATATACTATTGTAAACCTATACAAACAACCTGTAATCAACATGTACCATAAACAAGTGCATCAACCATGCACCAACATGTACCTCAACCTGTACCATGAACAAGTGCATCAACCATGCACCAAACATGTACAAATAACCTATCACAACAACCTGTCCAAACAACCTATCACAACAACCTCTCTCATCAATATTATCAACCAAATCAGATCTACTCACCAAGATCAACCACCAAGACAACTCTCAAAGATGTGCATCAACCAAGCATAACACAACAACTCATAATAATCACCAAGATCAATATGTGCTTCTAATAATATACCAAGAAAAGTATGCTACATCATCCATAAACCATGTGTCAAAAATACTACTAACAAGTGCCTCCAACCATGTACCAAGTATGTACCAATCATGTATCAACTA
>JZKD02S1948028.1:231989-249089 GCA_000966675.3 Picea glauca | reverse complement strand
CTCCAAAATCCATTTTTTTGTGGTTTTCTCAATGTCAAAAGGCTTGTACTTCCTATCAAGTGATTTCTCTTCTTCCAAACTAACCTTTGAGGTGTCTTAAGTGTCTTTATGATGTTTTTAGAGGCACGAAATATGCAAGATGGTAGTATGGTGTTTGTGACACTTGCAACACTTGTGGTCAAGATGCGACACTTGGGGACAATATGCGACACTTGCGGACAAGATGAAACACTTACAACACTCATAATGACGACACTTGCGACACTATCAGAGTGAGTAATTTTGAGGTGTAACAGATTGCCCCCCAAAGTACGAAGTTATAAGACGATGATGACTAAAGTACTTTTTATACTTTTCCGAGCAAGGGTATGGATGCAGAGAAACCAGAAAAATCTGCACATAACCATCGAACAAATATTATGACATGTTTCAAACCCAAGGCAGGCATACCTATGCTTGAGTGATAAAGACTTGTTAGGTATGACCACCATAAAATACACTGCGGATCCGTAATTATATTGACAAAATGGTATAGCCATTGTAGATACAATGTGGATCTATACTCCTATGACCTAAATTGATCGTAGCCACGAAGAATACACAGTGTATCTACAAGATGACAAGACATAGCCACGACCAATGCAAAGTGGATCCATGTAACAGTATATGTGTCATAGTTCAAAAGAACTCCTTCGCAACCTGGGAAAAGTATGCATAAGAGTGAAAACTCAACCCAAGGTCTTCTTACCGATCCCAATGGAGTACGAATCTAACCATGTGAATATATGTCCTGATGTCGAACATGGCAGAAACCACTTGATTATCGGTCAATGATGTAAACCGTTAACAAGTGCGAGGGAGATCACCATTGAAGTCAATGATTCCCAAGGTACTCTAGTACATTCCAATGAATGTGAATAGATGAGTTGAATTCAAACATCCTTGGAATCATCCAATCAGAGGTCAATGATGTAAACCCATTGTTGGACATGAGGAGGCCTGCCATTGAGGCATGCAGGTCCCAAGGTACTAACTAGTTTCTAAGTCTAGTTCTTGGATAATGTGTTGAAGTCGAAAGGAATAGACTAGTCGAAGGAGGGCCTTGATGTATCCCCCATCAACAACACGAAACAGACACAAATATGTAATTGGTAGATCGAATGAACATGGACTGACATGGGTATTGAAACATGATATTTGTGATGGCCGACTCTCGAGGCAGATACTTCCCTTGAACACTGAGGCACATCAACAGAAACTTGACATGGACCAAAACTTGATGATGCCGTGGATGCTGTGACTTTCGTCAGGTGACCCAAAGGGGTAAAATAAACTCAGAGGATTGGCTCAGTGCAGAGGTTCAATGGATTAAAATGCGTGCAAAGACAAAGTGTCATGTTCAAGGGCAACTGTAAGAGTTACTGGTATTGTTATCAAAAACTGTTTGGCTTGCTTCTTTCAATTTTTCCCCCATCCAGATAGGTGAGTACCTCTTTTTAATTTAACGAGCTCGAGGAGGGTAAAACATGCTCGATATGACTCACCTTTAGTAAGTCCCTCTTCCTTTGTTTAACGAACTGGAAGAAGTAAGGGTTCAGTCTCGTATGGGCCCTTCAATGTATGATTGTTTAGCGAGTCCATAGAAGGTAAACTCGGTGGTTTTTCATATTTAGAGAGTCTGAAAACAACTTAAAGATGACTCCAATGTTGTCCTTTTTCGTAATGTTAGTCTCACAAGGCCGAAAAATAAATAAATTATCACTCGAAAGATGCCCTTTCAAACATTTTAACGAGTGGGAAAGGAAGCAAGATCACTCGGAAATCTTTTCATGTTTAGAGAGTCTGAAAAGATCTCAAAGACGACTCCATGGGGTTCCTTTTTCGTTTAACCATGCAGGTCCGAAAAAGAGATAAAAGTTGACCCGGATGCATTCTCATGTATTTACGAGCACGAGAAAGAACAAATACTAAGATTGGTATACCCCCAGCTTGAAAGCTAGTGGCTTAACTCCAAAATGATCATCAAAGGCTGGAGACATGCCCTCCAAGATTCAATTCATTCACCAACTTTGAGGTTGTCACCAATTTCTCTACTAGATGGAGAAAAAGGATACAGGTGGATGAAATGAAGGTTCAAATACGAGAGCTAATGAAAGACTCGACTTGACATCTACAAGATCTGGTGAAAGAATCGACCTGACAGGAGAGGTGAATGTTTCATTTTTTAACGAGCTTGACATAGGAAAAGAACTATGCTCAGGGCTCCAGGTTCAATCCCCAGATTTCTGTTTCATTTTTTAACGAGCTTTCTACAAAGAGGAAAACTATGCTCAAATCTTTTGTTTCATTTTTTAATGAGCTTGCAATAGAGAAGAGAAACTATGCTCGCGACCTTTGTTTCATTTTTTAATGAGATTTCCACAAAGAAGAGAAACTATGCTCGTGGACTCTTATTGATCATGGCTTCCAAGAGAATAACGCTCTGGAAGGACACCATGTCATGGGATAAAACTCGGTCATGGCTTCCAAGAGATCTTCACTGAATGGAAGAAAATCACTCTGAAAGGAACACATGTCGAGGGCTGCGACAGGGGTAAGGAGATCAGGCTCCAATAGCCCTACCGAAGAGACCACCATGTCAACTACCAGATCCAAATCATCGGGAGTCGAAGTCATGGGAGACAACGCCACATAATTGACATGCGGCGGGGGAAATATTGTCTATATGTAAGAACCATTTAGGGAGGTAATCCAGTCAGGACCAACGAACGAAAGTTGATCAATAGTCACCATTTTTCCATCATGAGGCAAAGATATCACACGAAAAAGAGTGGATATAATATCTCTCATGGCATAGACATAATCCCGCCCAAGGAGTAAAGAGAAATCCAAGGGGTCTCGGACTACCATGACATCAATAAAGACAATTTTATCTCCCAAAGTTATAGGAAACTGAGGAAGGGTCCCTAAAGGTTGACTAGTTCTTTTTTTAAAAGCTAACAGATTCTGTGTGATCGGTGCAAGCTGAGGACAACACAAAGCGTGCCAAGCAATAGAGGAAAAAATACTAATGGACGCACCTTCATCTATCAATGTTTGAGGAATGTCTTGACCACAAACCTATACTGTAATCTGGAAAGGAATGTGAGAAGGAAGACGAGGTCTAATTAGCGCACCCCAATCAAAAAGGATGGCCTCATTGCTTGGAGGGGGTTTCACGGGAGAATGAGAAATTCCCCCCAGCATGGTAGATTCTGTATTAACAAGAAAAACGTGGGCAATATCAGGTTTACTCTCTAGAGGGAGAGTAGGATTGACCGATGATGGGATCGGATCGACCACGCAAGCACTCTTCAAAGGAAGAGTGGGATTGACCGATGATGGGATCGAATCAACCACAGAGGCACTCTTCAGAGGAAGGGTGGGACTGACAGAGAAAAGGACTGGATCAACCACTTTGGAACTTGTCAAAGGAGGAGTGGGATCAACCAATGACAGAACCAGATCGACCACTTGGGTTTCATTCTCCAAGGGGAGAATGGGGTCAACGGGTGGAAACAGATCAACCTCTTTGGTGTCACTCTCTAATGGGAGAGTGGGATAAAATGAGGATAGAACCAAATCGACCACTTTAACACTCTTCAGATGAAGGGTGGGACTGATCGAGGAAGAAACTAGATCAGTCACTTGGGTTTCACTCTGTAGATGAAGAGTGGGGCTGACCGATGATGGAACTCGATCAACTACTTTGGTGAGTGGTTCAACCAAGGATGAAATTAGATTGACCACTTGATCAACCGGATTGACCAGAGATGGAACCGGATTGACCAATCCATCAACTAACAATGGGTTGGGAGAAAGCTTACAATAACCTTTTGGATGTTGAATTTTTTCCAAAAGAGAAGAAGCCTCGTCCATATGAGGACAAAGGTGAGAATAATGATCACCTTTGAATAACATACAAGGAAATTTGACAGGTGTCTTCTTCTTACCAACCTTGACATCAATAGATGATGGGGTATCACCGACATGTCTAGCAGAGGCCAATGACATGGAGGACCACATTTTTAAGACCTTGGGAATACCAAGGAAATCCCTTAGAAAGTGGTCACCCTTACAAAGACTACAAGGGAATTTGGGTTTTGGATTCTTTATTTTAATCTTGTTGACCTCATCAACACTCCCAGTACTATTAACAATAACTAGTTGCTTGGATCCAACATCTGATGTTGTTGGGGCCTTGGTCCTTTTCGGGCTCTTCTTCTTCTTCTCTTTCTGTTTCTTCTTCTTCTGATCAACCTGACTACTTGCCTTAGAGCTTTCACTAAGCGAAGAAGGAGAAATGGAAGAAGACTTAATGGGTGAAGAAGGAGAAAATTCGACATGAGGTTGATGTGTGGGTGGTGTACTGACATCTAAAGTATTAGGTGTAGTTGAAACATTGGGAGTATTCGAGATCACCGGAGTGGGGAACAACCAAACCGGTAATCCAATGGTGAATCCCAGAAGACTCGGTGTGGAAATGTACGGTGGACCAAAGTTTCCAAAAGAAGGAAAGGTATAAGGTTCCCCAAAAGAAGGAAAGGTATAAGGTTCCCCAAAAGAAGGGGTTCCTCCATTTGTAATCTCAATATTTGATGCCATTAACACTGATTCGACCTAAGGTCCACTAAGTAACACAACCAACACACGCTATGAATCTAATAAGCAAATAATCAAACAAAATCTTCCCACACTGAAACCACTAGTTGGTGATGAAATCCAACGTCGCGAGATCAAAATAAGAAGAGGCAGGGGTAGAGTGGGTGGATCAGTTATGTTGGTGACCTACTTAACGGACTTATGCCTTGGTGCAAGCTTCCACACAGTAATTTTGGATTTACCCTCCAAGGAGCCCGAGTGAGTTTGACCAACGTTTGTTCCAGGTACAGTGAGCCCTGCCTTCACAGTCACCTTGTGTGAGACCCCAAATATTATGGCAACTAAGGACACCAACTCGTAGTCAGCCCCTAGGTGGGTATAGTCGACAGTCCAATCCAAACGTATGGGTAGGATAACAAGTCCTAAATCAACTCGAGAGGCTCCCACACATAATCATGGGTATACCCTCAAGTGACCCCCAATATACGATCCGACCACTACAAATAGTTGAACCATGGAGGGATAATCTTCGTAACTCACCCGAATGTGACCTCGTGTGTAACCCTTGTGTGAGAGGGGGATCCCAAAAATCCTATACGACAATTGTATTTTCTCTCCCTATCGCAAGATGCTAAGTTTTTTTGATAGCTTTGGAAATTTATCCTTTCAACCTTATTCCAAATCCCTACACCTTAAACTAATGTAGGTTTGCTAACAAAGACGTAAAAATTCTGATAAATTTTAGTTAAGAGTTGATTTTAGTGGTTGTTGTTTATTCATAGGTTTATGAGAGTGAAGACTGATGATATTATGACTCAGTTCCCAAAACATGCATAAGGAATGATAAGCAATCTTTTCTTTCAATGAATGTCTAATTAAGGGAAGGAGAAGGATTTTCCTTTCACTGTCAAACACCAAGATGAAATGACCTCATGCAATAGTCCTCAATAAGGAATCCAATGAAATTCTAAAATGTTTGTATGTGACTGATAACCAATAGATGTAAAGATTCTTATGCTAATCCGACTTCAAGAGTTGTGAGATTTTAAGCAATTTGGAAGCAAACTTCACATAAACCAAAAGACACCCTTGTTATGATCAAACAAGAAACAAAAAGCCAAAAACTCAAAAGGAAGGAGAAAGAGCTTGGACAAGATGACTCAAAGATCATAAAGAAAAGTACAAAAGACCTTTGAAACCCCTTACAAAGTTTTCACTCATTCAGATAAATGAGAAGAAAACGACAAATTGACTCCAAATCGTGAAGGACAACAAGTTATTGAAAAGTAAGGACAAATGTCAAAAAATCCAAACAAAAGAGGATGAATTCTCAGAAATAAGGGTGTTTGAAAGACAATATCAAGATGGACTATGAGCATGGGACCCTGAGCAAAAAACCAAAACCAAGAAATAGCTTCAGAAGATGAAAATTTTGGATAATTTCTCACAAAAATGGGGTAGCGCTCTGGTGTAAGGGGCACCATAGCATTCCAACACTCTGTGTAAGGCTACAGGGGATTGATAGCACTCTGACAACAAGAGGAGGGGAGCACTCTGCTTCAGAAACTTAGAAAAAAGTCCAGAAATTCAAAAAATCAATGAAAGTTACTCAATCAGGGTGATCCTGATGACATAAAGAGGCAATCAAACAAATCTAAGAATAAAAAATACAATGTGGAGAAGATCAAATTAGTGGGAAAAGGTACAAAACAAGATCTGGGATTGGAAACAAAAATCAGAGTTCCTCCCCAGTGGAGTCGCCAATTTATGTTGTAGGTGAATCCCCCTATGGACAAGTGGATTCCCTCTTGGCCTCTAGACTCTTAAGGCCAAGACAGAAAAGTGCTTAACATGGAAACTGACTTCCTTTTAGATCTAATCAATCTAATGAATGAAAGAGAAGGAGAAATATATGTACCTTATTAGCGATGTTTGTCTTTGCAAAGTCTTGGTTGCGCTTTGATCTTGAGCTCCCTGATAGATCCTATAGGAAAAACAAAGACATAATGGACTTCCTACTCTATTGATATTAGCTCAATCATAGATCCATCTACTGCAGACAAACTCATATGGAACAAGCACAAGTTTGAAAGAAACAGGCCAAGCATTGATTATATTAATGAGAACAAGTAAAAGTACTTACAATCCTTTGAATGAAGGTGCAACATCTTCTTCCAGTTCTCCTTGTCCGACCCATTTTCTCAAGTAATCTCCACTAATTTCTTTGATGGCATCTCACTCATGAGATCATAAGTTTGATGTAATTCCCAATCTCCATTGTCAATACCTTCTTATGAGATCATAAGTTAGGTATAATTCTCAATCTTCCTTCTACCTTTCACCATGAGAAGGCCTCCTTATATAACCTTGGAGAGGTCCAACCACTTGAGAGATCTTTGGGATGAGTTGAGGATTATTCTCCTTCAGTTGAGGATCTCCCCTAATATCATGCCTTGACCATCTATTCGAATCCAACTACCTTCATGAATTGAGGGATTCTTCCCTTATTTGCCTCAACAAACCCAGAATTTGCTTAAAAAAGGGTAGAACTCCCCAAAAAGGGTGCACAGGGTGCTCAAGCACTCTCCCAAAGAGGCTCGGGGAGCGCTAGCACTCCCTGACAGTGGGTAGGGGAGCACTCCTCTCTAAAATCCATTTTTTTTGTGGTTTTCTCAATGTCAAAAGGCTTGTACTTCCTGTCAAGTGATTTCTCTTCTTCTAAACTAACCTTTGAGGTGTCTTAAGTGTCTTTATGATTTCGTTAGAGGCACGGCATATGCAATATGGAAGTATGGTGTTTGTGACACTTGCAACACTTGTGGTCAAGATGTGACACTTGCGGACAAGATGCGACACTTACAACACTCGTAATGATGACACTTGCGACACTATCAGAGTGAGTAATTTTGAGGTGTAACACTCTTCTTCTTTCTTTAATATCTAAGACTTCATGACTTCTTCTGTTCCCTTCACTTCTTCAAGATGAATTTTTAATGTGATTATTTATTCTTCAAGTACTTTCTCTTCTTGACCTAAATCTGACTCAAGATGGTTTAGATCGTTATTTATTTCCTTAAGATGATATGTCAATATATTCTCTCTCATTTCTGCTTCTTCCTTCTGTGTTGCTATGTTGGCTTCCAAACACTTCTTTTGATATTCAATATTTTTTTCGATCTTTCTGGCTTTGTCTAGCTGAGTTCTTAAGTTATCGATGACCTGTTGGGATTCTTCAAAAAATTGAACACTTTCCTTTTGTTTCATCAATTATTTCTTAAGTGACTTGTTTTCTTCTTTTAGTTCATTTAAATCACTAATCAATTCTGCCTCATAATTGTCTTCTTTTTCAATTTGTTTTTCTGTCTCATTTTCTTCACGACATTCTATTTCAATATGTCCATGTTTTTCACAATTAAATCAAAACAACATACCTCTAGGGATTATGTGCTCTTCATCTTCTGAATATGTTTGACATAGTGAACATAATTCTTCTTGATTTGTATCTGCATATTATTTGACATTTTATGAATCTGCGATGGGTGAAGAATATATGTCATGTAACTTATCCCAAAGTTATTTTGTTGATGAACATTTACCAACCTTTTCTCTTACCGAATTAGGTAATTCTTCCCAGATGAAATCCATTACTAATTTTTTATTCTTCTTCAATTCCTTCTTGGCTGCAGTCTTTGACCTTTTTGAACTATCATATCCTGTAACAAATGATAGCCAAATATAATCTCCTTGTGCCTGTAAAAATACTTTTGTCCTTATGCTCCACATCTCATACTCAAAACCATTTTGACCATTAAACATTGGTACTCCATTCTCAGAATAATCCATGATCTCCTTACAGTGGTTAAACTGTTTCTTGAAGGAACCGACTCTTATACAAATTGTTGGATTAATGAGAGGGGGGGTGAATGAATAATAGAGCAATATAATCCTTTTAAACTATATAATGCAAGTGTTATATCAATTTAGAATTATCATCCAATATTTGTAGAGTAAATAAACAATGAACAAATGAACAATCATACACATACACAGTACACCAGTGTTTTTACGTGGAAACCCAAAGCGGGAGAAAACCATGGAATTTTTTTTCTTATATGTCTTGAATAATTAAATTCATTGGAAGCACCAACTTCCTTTTTTTTCTAGCTTCAACTGGAAGGAGGATCTAACCCCCTAGTTTCTCAGGCTACAACCCGAGGGAAGCTCCAACCCCCCAATTTTGTGGTTACAACTAGAAGGAGGCTATAACCCCTTATGTTCTAAGTCTACAACCGAAATGTGGCTACAACCACATGTCCTTGCCCCGTCCAACTGCCTTGACGTATAAGTAGAATGATGAAACCATTGTCACACTATCACTGTGAGATATACTATTGTAAACCTGTACCAATCAACCTACACCAAACAACATGTAATCAACCTGTACCATAAAAAAGTGCATCAACCATGCACCAACCTATAACTCAACCTGTACCATGAACAAGTGCATCAACCATGCACCAAACCTGTACAAATAACCTGTCACAACAACCTGTCCAAACAACCTATCACAACAACCTATCTCATCAATATTATCAACCAAATCAGATCTACTCACCAAGATCAACCACCAAGAAAACTCTCAAAGATGTGCATCAACCAAGAATAACACAACAACTCATAATAATCACCAATATCAATATGTGCTTCTAATAATATACCAAGACAAGTATGCTACATCATCTATAAATCATGTGTCAACAATACTACTAACAAGTGCCTCCAACCATGTACCAAGTATGTTAAGAACCAAAATAGATATACAAATATAATCACCACAAATATTGAATACAAAATAGATCCATAGAGAAAGATAGAAGAAACCACACTTTATTATGACCAAACCCTTAAGGTAGGGAAAAATCATACAATGGATCCTATTATGGAAGGGATCATTTCATGTTCACTTGCCTCTTCGAGGGGGCATCCTCTTATTGAGCTACCGCTCCAAATACAATAATTCTCTTCATATCCCATTACATTGTTTGAACCCCTTTATATATTGCTACCATCACCTAAGAACATTCTAGAGGAAGAATCTTCTAGAGGTAGAACCTTCTAAGAAGTCCTCTTACATTTATTATATCTAACTACCCATTTGTTATATCTAACTACCATAGTGAGCCTTATTTAATAATATAGTGGAACTAGCCCACCTTACATTGAATGGCCTCCACTATTATCATTATGGGCCCGCTAGGCCCCACCACTACCTCTCTAGATACCTTACATTCCATCCCCCTTATGAAAGTGTTGTCCTCAACTCTTGATGTACAACCATATACCAGGGTCCCATGGATAAATGTGGACCATATTGCTGAAGTAGACTAGAGAACCAGGGTTCCATTGAGAAATCAAAGACACCATGTTGAAGTAGGCCAACCATCATTGTAAACCAGGGTCTCATGTCCAAGTGCTCATGTGAACTCCACACGGAAGATATCGCCACCCAATAACCAACTGAAAATTATGTTCCCAATACTGACACCTATCATGTGTATCCAAATAAGAATATCCATCCACATAGTGGGAAAGGGTCAAAGATGAATATGGAAGGAGCAATACCATTGTAGAATATGCAGGTTGGACACTGGTAATCATAACTAGCTTCTGATGTGGGACATTGATGTTCTCTATAGAAGGTGGAGTAGAGTCATCAAATAAAATATGGAAGTGATTGTCATCCCAGAAATGACAACTATCCATTTACCAATCATCACAATTGACCTCAAAATCATACCAAGCATATATTTATTTATTATATTCATCCTTGAGGTCCACCCTAAGAAATCTCTTCTGCATGCTATCCAATGAATCTTGAATACTACGAAAACTATCATTGAGGTCGTCTGTGAGACCATCTACAAAGTCATCCAATGTGTCAAACAATTGGGCTTTTAATGCTACAATAATCTGTAGAATTTATTTGAATGTTTGAGAAGAAATAGCCATATGATAACCCTATGAAAATTTATGAACTCTACAGTCCCTTTCCCATCATGAAAAATGCCAAAAAATAGAATAATAAATCACAACAAAAAATCGTGGGTTTTTCCAGAAAAACCCTGAAAAAATGTTGAATTTAAAATGCTCATAACTTCACTTCCCGGACTCCGTTTCTGCTGATTTGTTTTTTTTAATTGAGTAAAATTGTGAGAGGCACTCAGATCTATAATTTGTTTGAGAAAAATCGGCCTCCAGTAGCTACAGAAATAAAAACAAATCACGTTGTCGTCTACGAAAGAAACCCTGAAAATCGCAGATTTTAAAACTTCAATATCTTGACTTCTCAAACTCTATTTCAGACGATTTTTTTTTAAATTGGGTTTTTTTATGAGAGGAACTTAGATATACAACCTTTTTCGGAAAAAATTTCACAAAAATATACCAAAATATTCTGGAATGTCGCGGCCCTCTTTATTCTTTTTCGAAAAAAAAAAAAATTCTGCAAAAAAAAAAAAATATTTACCCACATTGTCTGCCAAGGAAAGTGCTCTGATACCACTTGTTAAGAACCAAAATAGATCTAAAAATATTGAATACAAAATATATCCACAGAGAAATATAGAAGAAACCGCACTTTATTATTACCAAACCCTTGAGGTAGGGCAACACCATACAATGGATCATATTATGGGAGGGATCCTCTCCTGTTCACTTGCCTCTTCGAGGGGGCATCCTCCTATTGAGATACCGCTCCAAATACAATAATTCTCTCCACATCCCATTACATTTCTTGAACCCATTTATATATTGCTACCATCACCTAAGAACATTCTAGATGAGGAATTTTCTAGAAGTAGAACCTTCTAAGAATTCCTCTTACATTTATAATATCTAACTACCCATTTATTACATCTAACTACTATAGTGGGCCTTATTTAATAATATATTGGACCTATCCACCTTATATTGAATGACCTCCACTATTATCATTATGGGTCCTCTGGGCCCCCCCACTACCTCTCTAGCTACCTTACAANTCACATACCTACAAACCTTCCTTAACTTTAACAAAAAGAGACTAGCATTTTCATCAAACTTTACTTTAGTCTCACATGACTAGTTTTGGATTAGTCAACAACCCTAACTTGCAATAATTATAATTTTGTACCTGTAATGAATAAAGATTTGAAAATGGTACACAATTTTCTTCAGTGTGTTTTATGCAATTCCTCTAGGTGTCACTACTTGGAACCTCTCATAAAAGGAGTTATAGAAAAAATGGCATACCTTGTTGAATTATGGCTTACTCTAGAGAGCGAACTTGTAGATTGTGCCCCGCACAGAATATTTGTTGTATGGATATGAACATTTTACACATAATACTATAGACTGTATTGTAACCAATACATTTGGTCCTACATAATTTTTATCTGTTATGAAGAAGTTATGATGTTTTTACCTGAAACACATGTTTTAGACTAGTTTCGGGACTAGCCACAAACCCTATTTTCCACAGAGTGTAACTCCAAAAATAAAATGACCCACATGCTGAAATTTGTACCAGAACTACTTGGATATGTTTTCTCAATGGAATATAAATTTCATGTTCTGAATCATTCTATAAAAAAAATTATTGTGAAAATGGTGAGATGGCCTGTAAATAACATACCTTAGAAAGCATCATCAAAAGAATTTATCCTCCCTTGAGTTTTGACCTTCTTTACTTCACCTTCTCTCTTAAATTTGGCTTAGATATCCTTGGTTACCTCAGTCACCTGTAGATATTCAATATGTGCAAGTGTGATTAACATGAGAGAGCCTTGCCTCTTATTTATACTTTCATGTAGCTTCCTCAAGGTGTTACCTTTTAACCATCTTAACCTACTTTCCTTATTTTAGGGTTCACCAACTTCTAACCACTTGTCCAATTAGTAATTTATCCATTAAATTTATTATTTAAATAATTTATTTTGTANAGTACACTCATCACTTCACTTTACCTCAAGGGGTTACCTTCTAACCATCTTAAACCACTTTCCTTATTTTAGGGCTAACCCACTTCTAACCACTTGTCAACTTAGTAATTTCTCTGTTAACTTTATTATTTAAATAATTTATTTTCTATTCACTTTGAATTATAGTACACTCATCACTTCAATTTATTATTTACCTTCTAAAAATATCTTAAACCACTTTGACAACTTTGACCTTTTGGGGCTTCTAGATGACTCATGAGGGTTCTCCAACTTCACATGACCATAACTCTCTAACCGCGAGGAGTTATGTGACATTCCACATACCAAAAAAAATGGCATGACATGTACTATCCATATATAATATTCTTGCCTTCAAATATATAAAAAATCATACCATTATCCATAAAAAAAACTTGGGTTCATTACCCAAACCTGGGTTCTCCAACTTCTCGTGGCCATAACTCTCTAACCGTGAGGAGTTATGTGACGTTACACATACCACCATAAATAGAATGATATGTAGAATCCATATATAATATTATTACCTTCAAATATATTAAAACTCATACCATTATACATGAAAAAACCTTGGGTCCATTACCCAAACCTTTGTGCTACCAGAATTCGCTATCGTACTTTCTCGAAGGGTTGAAATCAATCACTAAGGGTTGATATCAATCTACAATATCACTCTCCAATGGTTGAAATCAATGAAAACTAAAAATCCATACCAACTATCCATCAACCTAAGCCAATTGTCTAACATCCCAACGCCTAATTAAGTCATGATCGTTGATTCATTGAAACTACCAGATGAACCAGGATCATCCAGTCAACGGGAGATTAAATCTCAACCGTCGGATCTGCAAGTGGAGATAATATAAGTTCTTTGGTCAAGTGTACTTCAGGAAATATTACTCTGGAAGAATGCATGAATGTCGAATTCTGGAGGACCTGCTTCCAGTACCAGTCTCATGATAAGGTAAAGGGGTTGATTAGAGGCATGAAGGGCCTAGAGGTGAACAATCCTGTTGGCATTTTCAAACGAGGTCCTGTGTAAAAAATAAGAGAAAAGTTCTTAAGGAACATCACTTGGAGTGGATAAACCCATGGTTTCGAGGTTGTGGTCACAAGGAAAGTGGATTGAAGGAAGCACATGTGTAGAGTTCGAATTTTGTACCAATTTGAAGGGAATGTGCAATAATTTGACAAGATTGGCACACAACCATTTCATTCCCACTACAAGATCATGTTTTCACAAAAAGGGTGAAAGTGACTTTTTCGAGAAGTGATAACTTTCAACTCAGATATCAGATTGGGGCATGGGAATAGTCTTTAGAAATATGATTCGGAGGTGAATAAAATTGAATTGTTATAATTTGGAGAATGAGTATATATTTCTTCATGAATTGAGTAGAAAAAGGACATGTAGCATTATTTGATAGAATTTCTATAATATGCATAATTTTAACAAAATTATTGCTTGCACATTTTGCAGAATTAGGGAGTATAACCATATCAGATCAAGATAATAATGCATTTTCAAGAAATGGAGGAAGGAGAGGTATCCTTCAGTCACGATAAAGAATCCAAAGGTCAAAATATCAGTGTTGGTAATACAAAGACATAATCAAGTGGGCACGGTAGCATAGGGGAACAATAAACCTTAATAGAGACTGTGAGAAGTCTAAAAATAGAAGTGCAGAGTTACAAAGAAGACAGTGAGAGGTTGATGAGAGAACAAAATCAGATAAATTCTCCAGTGATGCAAATCCTAAATCAGTTGCATAGGCAAGCAAGGAATGGATCTGACTCAAGGCAGGAGGAAGAGGAAAGATATCATGAAAGAAGAAGTAACTATAGAGGAGGTGCTCATTCAAGAAGTGATAGAAGAACTCATAGAAATCATTCACCACCTTACTCAGTGAGGAAATTTTATGCATCTGAAGACTCCATAAGCAGTCCAGAAGTGTCTCTAGTTAGACACCAAAGAAGAAGACATGAATTGGACAATTTGCAAGGAGATTTGAGGAAACTTAAGCCACCATCCTTTGATGGTGAAAGAGAAAGAGAAGATGATGTTGAAGCATGGTTGCTTGGACTCAGGAAGTATTTCCAATTGCATAACTACTCATCAATCCTAGAAGTAAGAATTTCCACTTACCATTTACATGGGAACGCTGCTATGTGGTGGTATCAGTTGAAGCAAGTTGAGCACATCAATGAGAGCGTGATCACTTGGAAGAAGTTCAAGGGATATTTTCATAACACTTATATGACAAGAAGATGGAAGATTTATTTGAATTAAGGTTGGGAAGAATGACCATGACAGAATATGAGAAGAAGTTCTTGGGATTGCTGAAGTATGTAGGATTTATCAAGGATGAAAAAGTGAATATACAGAGGTTTTTAAGTGGACTACCATCCTTTTATAAGGAAAATATTTAGTATGATGAGCCTAGAACTTTGATAGAGTCCATCAGGAAGGATAAGTACATGTATGAGAAAGGCAAGGTTAGAGAATCCATGCAGAAATCTTGGAAAGATAAGAAGAAGGATAAATTTGATCACAAGAGGAAGGGGTTCAAACCTCCTTTCAATAGAAACAGCCCTAATAAAAATCAGCAAGATCAATCTGCTAAATATGAATCCAAGAAAGAAGACTCCTTGGGAAAAAGAATAAGACCACCAATATAATGTTGGGGGTGCAAAGAAAATCACATATACAAGGATTTCCATCACAGAGAAGATAAAGAAAAGACCATGCACAACATCCAAGAGGATAAAACAGTAGAGGACATGGAAAATATATACGCAACCTTAGAGGATCGACAAGCAGAATACCAATCCAATATGATTGAAGTGGAAGGTAAGATCAATAATCAACATGTTTCTCTTTTAATTGATTCAGGAGAAAATCATTGCTACATTAATCCTAAAATATTGGATAGATTAAATTTGGAAAAAATTAAACTTGAAAGGTCAATTTTGGTTTAGCTAGCCACTGGAACCAAAAGTAGGATCAATGAGGTTGTTATAAGCAGTACAATAAATCTGAATGGAGTGAGTACTAATGTTGATATAAATATCATACCATTAGGATCTTATGACATCCTAATTGGAATGGATTGGTTGGACCAGCACCGTGTTGTGCTAGATTGTCATAACAATACATTTACATGTCTTGATGAAGAAGGAAAACAGAGCACTGTGAAAAGAATTCCAAGACCCATATTCATAAGGGATATTTCATCCTTACAGCTGAAGAGATGTTTCAGGAAAGGATGACAATTGTATGTAGCTCATGTGGAGGATCCATAAAAGACAAAAGAGCCAAGCCTTGAAGATTTTCCTGTATTGCAAGAGTTTGAAGATGTATCCCAAGAAACACTATGATTTCCACCAAAGAGGGAGATAGATTTCTCTATTGATTTGGTACCATGATCTTCCCCAGTATCAAAAAATCCTTAAAGAATGAGTACACCAGAGTTAAAATAACTAAAAATGCAGTTGCAAGAGTTGTTGAAGAAAGGGTACATACGCCCAAGTGTTTCACCTTGGGGAACACCAATACTCTTTGTCAAAAATAAGGATGGAACATTGAGGTAATGTATCGAATTTAGACAGCTGAATAAAGCCACGATAAAAAAAATACCCTGTACCAAGAATAGATGACCTCTTTGATCAGCTAAGAGGAGCAAAGATATTTTCAAAGATAGACTTGAGATCAGGCTACCATTAGGTAAGAATCAAGGAAGAAGACATCAATAATACATCCTTCAAAACCAGGTATGGACATTATGAGTTTGTAGTGGTGTCCTTTGGACTGACCAATGCACCAATTGTCTTTATGTCCTTAATGAATGGCATATTCATAAATTATCTAGATAAGTCTGTCATTGTGTTCTTGGATGACATCCTTATTTATTATAAGTTTGAGGAAGAGCATGAACGTCACTTGAGGTTGTTGTTCCAAGTGCTAAGGGAACATTATCTTTTTTCCTGTTGATTATTTGGGTTTGTTGTCATTTATGTCAACCCTCGAAGAAAGTCTGGTAGCAAACTCTAGTAGCACAAAGGTTTGAGTAATGGACCCAAGTTTGTTTGATGTATAATGGTATGATTTTTAATGTATTTGAAGGTAATACTATTCTAGATGGATATTACATGTCATGCCATTTTTTATGGTATGTGGAACATCACATAACTCCTCACGGTTAGAGATTTATTGCCATGTGAAGTTGGAGAACCCTCATGAGTCATCCAGAAGCCCCAAAAGGTCAAAGTAGTCAAAGTGGTTGCAAAGAAGAAATTATTTATATAATAAAGTGAAGTGATGAGTGTGCTATAATTCAAAGTGGATACAAAAAAAATTATTTAAATAATAAAGTTAATGGATAAATTACTAAGTGGACAAGTGGTTAGAAGTGGGTTAGCCCTAAAATAAGGAAAGTGGTTTAAGATGGTTAGAAGGTAACCC
>JZKD02S1948028.1:220798-231979 GCA_000966675.3 Picea glauca | reverse complement strand
TACAAAGAATGGTGTGCAAGAAGAAGAAAACCTCATAGAAAATTATATCAACAACTTATCTCTTGAAGACATGGAGCTCTAGGGAGATATTGAGAAACATTTTCCCACAATTTATCAGCCGGGAAACACGTCCCGTCAAAATTTATCATTAGAGATCATTGAGAATGAGACTTTCAGTGAAGAAGAGTCATTTGCTTTCCAAAGCATTTTCTTCGACAAGGAATCTAAGAAATTGATTATTGAAAAAGGTGATATGAAAAATAATAAAGGAAAATATTGTTCGGAGGTTGACCTAAAGGATATGCATCCTTCCCAGATCTCTAAAATTCACAGAGCAATCGGGGATGCTCTTGATGATTCCATTGATTCTCTAGAAGCAGAAAACACGAAGTTGAAAGAAAGGATCAATGAGATGGAAGACACCTTAATGCCTCTTCCACTTCTTTCCAGTCCTTTGTCAATAGTTAGACCCACCACACCCATTGTTAAATTGAAAGAATATTCAATCCTACTTACATCAGCCAGGAGTTACATAGAAATAAATATTAAGAAAATAATGGCGTTGATCACAGAGGCATGGGAGATCTTGAAAAATATTGTTTCTTTTGGCTCGAGGGCACATGCCTTCTAGGAATATTTGCAAGTTGATCTAAAGAATGAAGAAGGTTTATACCTTGATGTTGTATCACCCTTTGGAATCAAAGTCTCTAACATGACGAAACTAAGAAGAAGAGAGGAGGATCTTCCCTCCCCAAGTCAGATAAAACAGTTGAATGTGTGATGGAAGGAAAAGATTAAAAATTTGAATAATATTGTTCAAGCATGCAACCAAGCTATATTAAAAGGGGAAGAACTATTCAATAGGATTACAGAGATAGACCTAGCTGGAGGTACTAACGAAGTACAATACCCTAAATTAATTCTCAACTCGATGTTCCTAACAAAGCAACAGTTTGACGAAAAAGTTGAGATATTTAAAGGGCTATCAGTTGAAAAGTTTTATGGTATACTTGAATATGATGAAGATGACATAGACAATTGGCTAGTGGACGAATCCGTGAAGAATCAAGATATTGAAGAAGAATTACATGGTATTTCCCTCGATCTAAGAGACTTGGAGGGAGAGCTATTCAACATCAAAATCCGGCATGAGATAAATGTGGCACCAGTGAAGAATTATATTGAATAAATGGTTCAAGAAAGAAATCGACAAATTGACCAACGAAGGGAAAGAAACAATTGAGACGGTTCATGTAACCATCAATGAATACAATAAAAGGAAAGCAACAAGCAATTAAACACATGACATACCATCATAGTAAGTTTATGTTGATCACATATTTCTTTCTTTATCAGTTCCTTCATCCAATTACTCCACTTCCTTGACTAGAAAAGTTTAACCGAAGTCTGATAACTTCTCTTTTCTTCTTTCCAGGTATTGTTGTTCTTTCATTTCCCACCATCCTCCTTCTACAATCTTAATTCTTGTTTATATTTTCTTTATGGTCCACAGGAGCCCCAATACTAGTCCTAAGTACAAACACATTTTCAATTTCAAAGAATATGTAACCAACTATATATTTTTTCAGAAATTTCAAGAGATTTATTTTGGGATTAGTTTTGACTGTTCTTTGTAACTCTGAGTTTTGAGTATAAAGTATTTGAGATTGATCTATAATTATATTTATTTGAGTTGCCCATGTTCACTCTGTTAAATTTCTCTTATGCATGCGGACCATCTTCTTTTATTTTTTATGTGATCAGAAATCTTTAGTTTAACTATGATGGATGTGAGTAAATTTTGTTTATCTTTCTTAAATATATGAAGTGTGCAGTTCCTGGTCATTTCTCAGGAACTTTCTTTAAAAGAAAAACAAAACATTTTCTTTCTTGTTCTTTTTATATTTCTTTGACTACCACGACAGACTTTTGCAAAGTCCCATATTCTGAAGATTTGGAGTCCCAAGAAAATATGAAAGTAAAGAGGAGTACCACCTCTATAAAAACGCATGGGATTTACATCCTCGTGAGGTTTTCGTTTTGGTCCTAACAGATTCAAGCGTCAACATTTTTGGCGACCATACTAGGTAATGAACTAAATTTGGAATTTGTTCTATCATTTTTTAAAATACATGATTTTTCCCCAGGCTGATCAACCCCACCTAGAAATTGGATTGAATAATCAACAAAGCATATTACATCAGTTGTATAATCTAGTAATAACAACAGTCGAGACTCGAGAAGAATTAGAAAGTTCCTGGGAGATTTTAGTCCAAGAATAAGAAAGATAAATCCTCCGGAGACAGAGGAGAGATGAGCGAAAAGACCGAAGAAACCAAAGGCTAGCTAGAGCAGCACAAGGACAAGGTCATGATTGAAGCTGGAAAAATACAAGGGACCTATTACCATAAGTAAAATAAAGCAACTATGTACTCTAAGAAGTGGAAGTCATGTTCCTGGAACATCTGCAGATATGGAAAAAAGAAATGGACAACCTTCGGAAGAACCACATGAAGAGAGACAAGGAGGTGAAAGAGGTGCTACATGAAATCAATAAAACCGAAGGTTTAAAAACCGAAGAAGGGTAAGAGATTCCCCTTTAAACCTCTTAGGTGAGAAACATGACCTCCCTGTCCTCCCTAAGTGTACCTTGAAGGAATTTTCTGGAGACGGCTAAATCGATGCAAAGAGTCACCTTCACTTATTTCTTGATGTTTGTGATTTTCATCATGTTGAGTATGACGATGTCATGGTAAGGTTATTTATTCAAACCTTATCACGAAGAGAATATGAATAGTATACGACATTACCTAGTATATCAATTCTCTCATTTAATGACCTTGAAGCCATGTTCCTAGCTATATTCACCCCTCTAATTGGTTATCATACCCTTCTCACCGATTTCACCCAGATTGGTTTTAGGAAGAATGAAAGAATATGATATTTTAATCTCAGGTTCAATAAAACCTTCAGTAAGATTCCAGAAGATAAAATACCTAATGACCTGGTCATGCTCAGTTGTTATAATAATTTGATGCCCCCAAATGTGAAATATGCTATCAAAACATCCCAGATGGATACCTTGGAGGAAGCAATGACTAAAGCCAATGAGATGGAAGAAATAATGATTGAAATGGGTGTCGACCCCGACATTATACTCGGAAAATTACAAAGGTAGTTGGGAGGATTAAGTATTGATAATCAAGGGCCCTCTAGTTCAAAAAAGAACAAAGAAATCAAGCCATGACTGACCCAAAATCAAACAACTGGAGGAGGATTTTTCAAGGGAACCATACTAGATGTGAAGGTAGACCTTGTTGCGGCACAAGAAACCAAGCAAAGAATTGAAATTGCACAAATGAATAGAACTATCAACAAAATGCAGAATGAGATAACCAGACTAAGAAGGGGGAATATTATGTGACAAATCTGGGAATGTCGGTCCTAGATCAAAGAAGAAACCCTCCCCAAGAAAATAAAGTGAGGTTTGAAAACATGGATAATCCGCAAATACCAAGGGTTCTCGGGAAGCCAACCCCCAATGCAGTTGTTCTGGATGATGTATATGATGAGAAAATGGTTGAGAAAGAGAAATATTATTCACCTGATGAAAGATATGAAACTGTATAGATGGACGGATGCGAGACATCCATGTATATATTTGAAGAAGGTGACAATGACCCCAACTCTCAAGAAAACATCACCCACACAAGAGGATTTGTAAATAGATCCAATAATAAAAATGATTTTGAGAAGGAAAATGAAAAAGATAAAGAAAAAACAAAAGAGAAAATCACAGATAGCGTTGGAAGTAAAAAGCAACACCTGATGTCAAACTCCGCTCAGATGACATACAATGTTGTATAGGACTTAAGTAAACTAAGGATAACTCTTCCTTTTATAGAAGTGGTGAAGATTCCCCAACAAAGGGAAAAAAATTGAGATTATTGGATGATCCATCTGAAAAAGTAGAAGTTATTATTTCAAGTTTGAAATAGAGCCAGAACACATCCACTTTCAAGTTGAGAGGTAAAATCCCTCCCTTTAATATTTCAATTAAAAATCATGATGTTGCACTTCATAATTGTTTGGTTGATATTGGTAAGACAAATAATATTATGCCATTAGCGGTCATGGAGGCATTGGGCATGAATTGTACCAAATATTACGAAACTGGTGAAATTATATATGTAATTGATTCTAGAAAAGTGTCATCTTATGGAGAGATCAAGGACTTTTATGCTTGGATCATGGTGGCTCCCCATATTATTACAATTTTCAATATTATTATGGTACACCTTCCTCCCACATATGGAGTTTTTTTGGGGAGAGATTGGTCATCCATGATCGGGGGATACATAATGAACTATGGAAGTTGCATGATGCTACCAAGCAAAGAAGGAGTGATGATTAAGGTTCCCCGTGAATCTAGGAAACCCTTCTCTTTCAAAAAGAAGGACAACAAATTAATGGAATATTATATAGATGTTGGTATTGGAAATTATTCTATCCTAGATAAAATTCAAGACACGGAGAATCAAGAGCATATGTTTGAAGGTTATTGGAGGATGTCATTCGATGGAGCTTGTTCAAGCTCTGAAAGTGGAGTTGGAATTGTCTTTGTAAGTCCAGGGAAGATTATGCATCCACATTCTATCAGACTTGAACTTCCATGCACTAATAATGAGGCAGAATATGAAGCTCTGATTTGGGAAATGATTCTTGCACAAGAAATGAGGATAGAACATTTAATTGTGACTGGTGACTCCAAGTTTGTGATTAATCAAGTCACCTAGATGTATAAAATCAAGAAAGAAAAACTCCATTTATGTTTTAAAAGAGTTAACAAATTGATGGAATCTTTCAGTTCTTTCAATATTTCTTTCATTCCAAGGGACAAGAATCAAAAGGAAGACTCATTGGATTTGGCGGCCTCATTATCAAACCTGGATGATATTCAAAGAAAAACATATTTTCAAGTAGAAAGAGTATTATGACCTTCTGTACCTGATAACCTGGAATATTTGCAAGAGTTTGAGAATGATGAATAGTTGGAAAAAAAATTGTTGAACGATGATGATGATGAAGACAATCACATATCTGTTGTCCTGAAAGATTGTATTCAATCTGAGTCTCTTTTTACGAAATATGATCATGCTAAAAATCTCCTAGAAGAAATTTCACTCCAAAAGGTTCAAGAAACAAGAAAGGTCGATATTGGAACTGACAGTTCCCCAAAATATGTCAACTTGGGAGTTGATTGCACCATTAAGGAGGTTGATCAATATGTTTCATTGTTTAAAGAATATATTGATGTGTTTGCATGGACCTATGATGATTTGAAAGCTTACGATAAAACAATATTTCAACATAGCATTCCTTTGAGAGAAGAATCAAAGCAGGTCAAGCAAAAAATAAGAATGATGAACCCCAAATTGAAACCTCTGGTAAAGGTTGAATTGGAGAAATTAAATAAGGACGGAATAATATATCTCATTAGACATTTTGATTGGATTTCGAACCCTGTGATAGTAAGAAAGAAGATCGAGGAAATCCAGATGTGTGTATATTTCATGGATCTTAACAAAGCAAGAATAAAGGATAACTATCCTTTACCTAACATGGGGTTTCTTCTCCAGCAAATCACGAGATCAGCTTGTACATCCATGTTGGATGTTTTTTTTCTGGATATAATCAAGTATTGGTTGTTGAGGAAGACAGAGCAAAGATAACATTCATAACACCTTGGGAGACATATGCCTATGCTAGGATTCCCTTTGGTTTGAAGAATGCAGGAGCCACATTTCAGAGGGCCATGGATCATGCTTTCAATGGGTTTATAGGGAAATCCATGATGGACTATCAAGATGACCTGACAGTACATTCAAAAACAAGGGGTGATCATATTCATCACTTGAGGAAAGTTTTTGATAGATCCAGATTATATGGTGTTTCCCTAAACCCAAAGAAATGTTTATTCGTTATGACTCAAGGAAAATTGTTGGGTCATATTGTGTGCAAGGAAGGGATTTATATAGATCTAGAAAGAGTTAAAGCTATAAATGAACTCAACCCCCCATCGTCTAAGAAAGGATTCAATCATTTTTGTGAAAAGATTTGTTCCTGACTATGAAAGTATTGTGAAGCCAATCAATTTGTTGTTGAAAAAGGACCAAAGGTTTGAATGGACAGTGGATACACAAGACGATTTCAATAATATTAAAAGAGTGATCACCACAGCTCCAATCCTCATTAGCCCATATTTTCAAAGGTATTTCATCATCTATTCCTTTGCTATAGAAACAGTTGTTGCATCTATTCTTACTCAAAGGAAAACCAAGGGTGAATAACTCTCAATCGGTTTTATGAGAAAAACCCTTCATGATTACGAATTGAGGTATACAGAACTAGAAAATCAAGCCCTGGCTCTTGTGAAAGTGGTGGTGCACTTTCAGACGTATATATTAAATTCTCACGTCATTTCTTATGTTCCATCTTCGTCAGTGAAGATGCTTTTGAATCAACAATTGAGAGAAGGAAAATGGACTAAATTCATGGAGAAGATCCAAGAATATGGTATTGAGATTAAACCTTTAAAGGTTGTCAAAGGACAAGGTTTATGTAAGATCATCGCAAATAGTGATTATGTGGACGGAATGATTTCAATTTCAGTAGGATAACCATTGGTCGATTCAGAATGGTATGAAGACATTGTATTCTACTTGAGTTCCGAGAAGTTTCCAGTCACCATGAACCCTAAAGTGCGAAGAACATTGAAGATGTAGGCAAATCAATATGTCATGATTTTTGATATATTGTTCAGAAGGAAATATGATGGTATATTATTGAGATGTGTTGATGAAAACAAATTCCAAGAACTAATGAGGGAATTCCATGAAGGAATATGTGGCGGACATTTAGCACCTACGGCCACTGCCCATAAGATAATAAGAGAAATACTTTATTGGCCATCGATTTTTAGAGACTCATATGCCACAATAAGTAAGTGTGTATATTACCAGCAATTTTCAGGGAAAATGAAGAAATATGTGATGTCGTTACAACCTATAAATGTAGAACAACCATTCTCTCAATGGGGACTTGATGTTGTCAAGCCAATAAATCCAAAATCGAGCAAGGGACATATGTACATTCTCATTGCTACAGATTATTTTACGAAGTGGCAAGAAGTTGTGGCATTAAAAAAGGTTGATTCCGAAGAATTAATTAAGTTCCTCAAAAATAATATTTTGTCAAGATTTGGTGTCCCAGACAAATTTATCATTGATAATGGTTTGATTTTCATTGGTTCAAAATTTGCAAAATTCTGTGGAGAATATGGAATTATTATGGGGAAATCATCGAATTATTACCCACAAGGAAATGGTCTTGCAGAATCCACAAATAAGACACTCATTCAAATATTGAAGAAAACTATTGACAAGAACCAAAGGAATTGGAATTTGAAGCTCACTAATGCGTTGTGGGAAAGGAGAATGACTCCAAAGGACAGCATTGGGATGTCTCTGTATACATTGGTTTATGGGAAAGAAGCAAAAATTTCAATCAACCTCAAAATCAATGCTTTGACTTTTATGGTTAATACAAAAGATGCAGAAGATAGTTCACCTATCCAAAGGAGGATCAACCAATTGTTGAAATTGGAGGAAGAATGAAGTAAATCCCTAAGTATAACTTCTCAGAGACAACAAAGTATCAAAATATATTTTGACCAGAATGCAGTTGTAAATAATTTTCAGAGGGGAGAACTGGTATTACTCTGGAACAAATCCAAAGAGAAACCATCGATGCACACCAAATTCGAAGAACTATGGGTTGGACCATACATCATCGACAAGATCCTAGGTTTTAATTCCTATATGCTTCAAGACATGAAGGGTAAAATATTAATGTTTCCTATCAATGGGCAACATTTGAAAGGTTTCTTCACCTAAAACTTTCTCATTTCCCTGTACATAAATTTTATTTTTTCATTTCATTAGTTTGTATCTTCTTACCTTTGACTCCATATCCTAATGGATGGAAGCACTTGGTCATAAAGATTTTGGATTCTTGACAACCCACGAGGGGTTATCATCCCATGGTTGGAGCCAGTTGTTGAGATCAATTCTCGACTCTAAAATTTTCCTCCCTTTTCTATTTTCCCAACTTCGTTTTTCCATTTATTTTCCCTCTTTTATACCTACCCCAATTCCCATTTCTATTCTCCCTTCTCTTTTCCCTTTCTAGTTACCATACATAGTTGTATTTCAAAAAATCGGTGGGTTCGCGGATTGATGGACTTGTGGGTCTTCACCTCCATCCATGTTCCTGTATCATGAGTGTGATCGAACGCCTTGTTATAATACACTTAACCATTTTTGCAATCGTGGGTTCACGGGTTCAATTTTTCATCTTCCAAGTTCTGCAATCTCCATTTTGCACCCAAGGATCCGTGATCAACATTATGAACGTCGGACTTGTCGAAGGTACCGAGCCCCTAAGTATTTCATTTCTCCTATATCCAAGTCTGACCGAGTGTTGTGCAACACTTAGCCTATTTTTTATCGTTCGCAACCGCGAGTTCGTGGGTTCCCGAGTTGGCGGGTTCACAAAAAGCCCAAAATTCAAATTTCTCTCGTTCATCCCCGCCATATTCATGCTTTTCAAAATATGCATTTAGTATGGTTTAATGATAATAACTGATTATGTAGGCTCTATAAAGATCGTCATTAATAATCGATGGGATCGATAATATTTTTCATTAAATTGCATTAAAGCGCGATTTTCCAAGGGTTTTATTATTGTTATTGTTGGCAAATGTTAAACAGGTAGCATAAGCTTGTCATTGATGGAAATTACAGCAGTAATGATGGCTTAAGCACAGCAGCGATAATCAACAGGCAAATAAAAGATAAGTCTAGTAAGATCGAATGATCGAAGGAAACATTGCTAAAATGATCGAAGGCCTGAGAAGCATTTCTGATCATTGGATCTCATTCAAAATTCCTGAAAGAACGAGGGCCGTCAGATCAGAATATAGACAAGAAGAGCATTGAACAGGAGGACAGATCTCAGATGTTAGATCCAAGTGCAGGACCCGACCATCATTGGATCAAGGAGAACCTGCACACCTTTTAAAGTATAACAAGGAGAAGCGGGCGTAATCGCGATATGAAAAATCGTGATGTAATCTGAACCGTCCGATCAAGCTTTGATCTGGACCGTTGATTCCAGTCTTTGTCGAAGTTTCGGGGATTGCGAGGTAAACATGTCAAAGATTATTGACATCAGGAATCCCGATATCGCAATATGTGAAATCGCGATGTAATCTGAGCCGTCAGATCAAGATCAAATCTCGACTGTTGGTCCGACTCCCTGTCGGAGTTTCAGGGATCGAGAGTTGGAGATGTCAAATAATATTGACATCAAGAATCCTGAAATCACGATGTGTGAAATCCCGACTTAATCTGAACCATCATATCAAGATGTGATCTGGACCGTTGATTTGACTCCATGTCGGAGTTTCAAGGATCGAGAGTTGGAAATGTCAAAGAATATTGACATCAAGAATCCCGAAATCGCGATGTGTGAAATCCCGACTGAATTTGAACCGTCAGATCAAGATGTGATCTTGATCGTCGACCCGACACATCAGCAAACCCAAGAACATGTGGCACAACCAGGCAATGACAAGTGTCAAGCTAATTCAACACTTCAGGCACATGTAAGTCACGAATCAGAGTGACACGTGGCAGTATACAACACGTGTCAATCCACGTGTGACGTCAGCAGGTTGACTCCACTTTGTAGTTTCAGAAATCGGGAGATGGAGATGACAAGAACTCCTACCACAGGAGTCACGAAATCGCGAAAGTGCCTTATGCATAAGGTTGTGGTCACAGCCCTTGGTCACATCAGCGAGAGATGGACAGATATCAGAGGACAAGGAGGAGCTAAAGGGAACGATTGGAAGTTGGTGCTTCCATCTAGTTGGTGCTGGAAACACTCAGGGAGTTGGAGCTTCCTTCTAGTTGGTGCTAGAGAAACCAGGGAGTTGGTGCTTCATTCTAGTGGGTGCTAGAGAAAACAGAGATTTGGTGCTCTCAGCAAGTTGCAGCTTGCAAAACAGAGGTTGTAGCCTCATTATGAGTTGGTGCTCATGTGTATGATAATGTAAAGAATGTAACTATTACTTATCATATAAAGAAAAAGAGGTTTTTACCCTTTATGGGTTTCCTCAAGAAATATATGTCTCTGTGTATCACATGTGTGTGTGACTGATGTTGAATGTGCCTTTGTTTATCTCTCTGCATTATTGTGATCATCATTGAGTGCATTGTAAAGATTTTTAAAGAAGCATTATTGTTTAAGCACGGTAACAACTGATTCACCCCCCTCTTAGTTGTCCAACAATTGGTATCAGAGCCGGCCCCTTTTATCTAAGGGTAGATCCTAGAGCTTAAACATGTCAATCTATGAAGTAAATTCAACCAATAACGCCCCTTTGTTCAATGGAACAAACTTTGCCTTCTAGAAAGTTAGAATGAGAACCTACATCATGGCTTTAGGTGCAGATGTCTGCGATGGGGTAGATACTGGTTATGTAAAGCCAGTAGTGCTAGCTAAAAAGGATGACAAACTAGAATTTAGCTTCAACGCTAAGGCCATGAATGCTATCTTGAGTGGGCTTGCAGAAGCAAAATTCGTAAAATTTATGCACCTAAGAACTGCCAAAGAAATGTGGGACAAACTCATTAACAGTTATGAGGGTAATGAGAAGGTAAAGGATGCAAAGCTTCAAACCTACAGAATACAGTTTGAACAGCTGAATATGAAGGAAGATGAAACTGTTGGAAAATACTTTCTGAGAGTAGAAGAAATGGTAAATGCAATGAAGGCACTTGGTGAAACAATTGGGGAACCCTCTTTAGTTCAGAAAATCTTGAGATCTCTCCCAGATAGGCTCAACCCGAAGGTCTCTGCTATAGAAGAACTTAATGATCTGAAAACCTTGCAGTTTGACCAACTTCTCAGAACATTGACTGCATATGAAATGAGAATATTTAAAGATAAACCCACCTCCATAGAAGCATCATTTAAAGCAGACAAGAATGAGGATTCTGAGCTCGATGAAATTGAAGCAAAATTTGTGAAGAGACTGAAGAAGGGATCAGGAAA
>JZKD02S1948028.1:198244-210681 GCA_000966675.3 Picea glauca | reverse complement strand
TTGAATGAGCAAGGACAAGTTATCAGGAACAAAGCGAGGTTAGTCTGTAAAGGCTATGCTCAGATAGAAGGACTGGATTTTGATGAAACATTTGCGCCCGTAGCAAGATTAGAAGATATCAGAATGTTTCTTGCCTATGCTTGTCATAAAAGGCTTAAAGTCAACCAAATCGATGTCAAGTCAGCATTTCTCAATTGAGATTTAAGTGAATAAGTCTATATGGAACAACCAGAGGGTTTCAAATTGTCCGATAACGAAAGATTTATATGGTTTAAAACAATCCCCTCGAGCCTGGTATCACAGACTGGATACGTATCTCAAAGACAAAGGGTTCAAGAGAGGAACAACTAATAGCAATCTGTATATTAAGATAGAGGATAATGATTTTCTCATCGTACTAGTCTATGTATATGACATCATCTTTGGATGTAATAAGGATTCACTGGTACAATGGTTTGCTTCTACCATGGAGTCTGAATTTGAAATGTCTATGATAGGAGAACTGTCATTTTTCCTTGGTCTACAAAATACTCAAAGGCCCTATGGGATCTTCATTCCTCAAGGAAAATATTTAAGAGAAATGCTGAAAAGGTTTCAAATGGAAGATTCTAAACCTGTGGGTACACCTATGGTAACTGGATGTAAATTAAGCAAGGATGATGATTCACCTGGTGTTGATCAAAGCTCATATTGATCAATGATAGGAAGCCTTTTGTACATCACAGCATCTCACCCAGACATAATTTATGTTGTAGGAATGGTAGGAAGATATCAGGTTGCACCTAAACAGATTCATTTGCAAGCTGTCAAAAGGATATTCAGGTACTTAAAATAAATAATGACTTATGGTCTGTGGTATCCCAGAAATCAAAGTCTTCAATTGATTGCTAATTCAGATGCAGATTGGGCAAACTGTGTTGATGAGAGAAAAAGCACTAGTGGAGGAGCATTCTTCCTGGGTGACTCCCTAGTAGCCTGGCTTAGTAAAAATAAAGGTTCCTTTTATTTATCAACCACAGAGGCAGAGTACATTGTTGTTGCTACCTGTTGCACACAGGTATTATGGATGATTCAGACACTTGCAGACTTAGAGGTAAAATACACTGCACCGATCCCAATTCATTGTGATAACACTAGTGCCATCAGTGTGTCTAAAAATCCTATCTTTCACTCCAAGACAAAACATATTCCCATAAAATATCATTTTCTGAGAGAGCAAGTCACCAATCAGATTGTTCAGGTCCATTACATTCCCACTACAAAACAAATTGCAGACATCTTTACTAAGCCCCTAGCCAAGACACTGTTTGAATATCTCAGACAGAAATTGGGTGTCATTTCGTTTCACACCTAAAAGAGTCCATCTTGTTAGGGGGAGATTTGTATTTTTTGAATATCTAATGCCTTCTAAAATTACTGCAGTATCTCAGGGGGAGCATGTCTCTTCTTTGACATTGATGTCAAAGGGGGAGAAAAGAATTCGGGTGCCTTAGTTGCCATCAATGCCAAAAAGGGAGATTGTTGGCAAATGTTAAACAGGTAGCATAAGCTTGTCATTGATGGAAAGTACATCAATAATGATGGATTAATCACAACAGCGATAATCAACAGGCAAATAAAAGATAAGTCCGGGAAGATCGAATGATTGAAGGAAACATTGCTAAAATGATCGAAGGCCCAAGAAGCATTTCTGATTATTGGATCTCATTCAAAATTTCCGAAAGAACGAGGGTCGTCGAATCAGAATATAGAAAAGAAGAGCGTTGAACAGGAGGACAAATCTCAGATGTTATATCCAAGCGCAGGACCCGACCATTGTTGGATCAAGGAGAACCTACACACCTTTTAAAGTATAACAAGGAGAAGCGGGCGTAATCGCGATATGCGAAATCGCGATGTAATCTAAACCGTCCGATCAAGATTTGATCTGGACCGTTGATTCCAGTCTTTGTCGGAGTTTTTGGGATCGCGAGGTAAACATGTCAAATATTATTGACATCAGGAATCCCGATATCGCGATATGTGAAATCGCGATGTAATCCGAGCCGTCAGATCAAGATCAAATCTTGACCGTTGATCCGACTCCTTGTCGGAGTTTCGGGGATCAAGAGTTGGAGATGTCAAAGAATATTGACATCAAGAATCCGGAAATCGCGATGTGTGAAATCCCGACTAAATCTGAACCGTCAGATCAAGATGTGATCTGGACCGTTGATCCGACTCCCTGTCAGAATTTCGAGGATCGAGAGTTGGAAATGTCAAATAATATTGACATCAAGAATCCTGAAATCGTGATGTGTGAAATCCCGACTGAATCTGAACCATCGGATCAAGATGTGATCTAGACCGTCGAACCGACACGTCAGCAAACCTAAGAACACATGGCACAACCAGGCAATGACAAGTGTCAAGCTAATTCAACACTTCAGGCACATGTAAGTCATGAATCAGAGTGACATGTGGCAGTATACAACACGTGTCAATCCATGTGTGACATCAGCAAGTTGACTCCACTTCGGAGTTTTGAAAATCGGGAGATGGAGATGACAAGAACTCCTACCACATGAGTCACAAAATCGCGAAAGCGCCTTATGCATAAGGTTGTGGTCATAACCCTTGGTCACATCAGTGAGAGATGGACAGATATCAAAGGACAAGGAGGAGCTAAAGGGAATGAGCCTTGGCGCATGGTCAGGTAGGGAGGAGAACGATACAAAAGGTGACACGACAGGAATGGGGCCCTTCCTAGATACCCCACCATTCTGAAACCCCCCCCTTTGATTAAAGACAGAATGGAAAAGGGGGTCCGAAATCGCTTGAGCGTCGTTGATCTAGGTACTTTAATCCTGACCGCTCGAGAGATGTGCACCCAATTTTGGACCCCCCCCCCCTCCGCTTAAAGATAGAATGGAAGGGGGGCTCCAAAATCGAATCCTGGCTGTAGATCTGGGAGCACAGATTCTGGCCGTCCAGATTTGCTCGCTGCATATCCAACGGTGCAGATGAATGTGAACAATATCGGAGGGTGACTGTAGCACAACATAGTAGAACTGCCAGAAACCATTGATGACGTCTGCTAGAGAATTCGAAGAGACCTCTGTGTGATCGCCATAGGAGATGAAGAGTCTCCAAGCTTCATCTAGTGAAGGAAGAATATTCTTAGAAGGGATTGACAGACGGATGAGCGTTGAAGTCTTTAACTGAAACAAAGAAGGTGAGCTCGACTGTCATAGAGAAGACGAAAAGTCTCAAACTGCCAGAGAGGCTAAGGAATCTCAGTACAACATACAGTGATGTTGAACGCGTGGGAAAACCGCCAAAGAAGTTGAAGAGTCACGATGATGATCACGCAGATCACTTGATATGTGGAGGAGATTGGCGCGGTATGAGCATGCAGAGGAATGGTGAATATTGCATGCACAAGATGCACAGAAGCTATATATACACGGTACAGAGAAGAGAAGCAGTTGTTGTCGTGGTTGGAGATTGTTGTGGTTGTTGTTGTTGAAGGTGATTCATGTGTGAAGAAGGAGGGGAGTGTAGCAGCTGAATTGAATAGAAGAGGAAATTTGTAGTGAATGGACATGGCGCACAGAGCATAAAACGTAGAAGAACGGATAGCGCAAGTGATGTGTGCAGAACGACGATGAGGTAGACAGAGCAACGAAATGCAGCAGAACAGTGATGAGTCTGGTAAGCCATTGTTGAACGTCGTATCACTGTAATAAGTTTCAGTAGAAAAAAAAATTATTCCAGGGTGGAAGGGAGGTGCTAGGGAGGACTATTGTCCTCATAGGTTCAAGTGGGTGCTTGAACATAGGGAGTTGTAGCTTCCATCTGGTTGCAGCCAGAGAAACCAGGGTGGCAGGGTGGTGCAAGGGAGAACTCTTGTTCTCTGTTATACAGGTTGGTGCCTGTGTGATTGGAAGTTGGTGCTTCTATCCAGTTGGTGTTGGAAACACTCATGGAGTTGGTGCTTCCTTCTAGTTGATGCTAGAGAAACCAGGGAGTTGGTGCTTCCTTCTAGTGGGTGCTAGAGAAAACAAAGAGTTGGTGCTCTCAGCAAGTTGCAGCTTGCAAAATAGAGGTTGTAGCCTCATTATGATTTGGTTCTCATGTGTATGATAATGTAAAGAATGTAACTATTACTTATCATATAAAGAAAAAGAGGTTTTTACCCTTTATGGGTTTCCTCAGGAAATATATGTCTCTGTGTATCACATGTGTGTGTGTGACTGATGTTGAATGTGCCTTTGTTTATCTCTCTTCATTATTGTGATCATCATTGAGTGAATTGTAAATATTTTAAAAGAAGCATTATTGTTTAAGCATAGTAACAACTGATTCACCCCCCCTCTCAGTTGTCCAACAGTTATATCTCTTAAAAGATTCATTGAAAGTTATTATTCAATTGAAATAACAGTCTCCTCAACATATGGTAACATCAGCTAGATAGCAGTTATGTGGTGATACTTTGAATATTTTTGGTCATGAAGACCAGAACTTTCAGTCGCCCATAGCATACTCCTATTACTCATCTCCTTCTGCACAGAAAGATATAATTTGGACACCGAGGATTTCTCACGCAGTGTGTTTCCTTGAGATATTCGACTGCAAAGAATTGGTTGCATTGTGTGTTGAGAAGTATGTATTGATTCATCGAATCATACAAATTCAATATCATTCCCTCATCTCTCTTTCACCGCAAGTGTTTCGTAAGATGTTGAAGCTCCCTGAGCCAACACTTACCTTCAAAGGAGAGGATTGCAGAGATTTTATGAAAAAACATGACAATAGCCTAGATCCCTTGCCTGAGTTCTTAGAGAATCCTGTAGCTATTCCAGAAGACATCACCAGGATTCACTTCGGCTCCTTTAAAAACCCTTTTTTTGAAATCGCTTGGTTGTTCAATAGGTTGACAAGTCAAGAACACATCACCACCATTTCTCGCATGATTCTTTATATTTTATATTTTACAGTTAAAGAGCAAGATATCTTCGATTGGGGGAAATTGATTTCCATTGAAATCTCATCCCAATTGTCACATTATAAAAGGGACAAGAAAATATTTATGGTTTCTTATTTGGTATTTGTGATAGTATATTGCTGTCAGTTTCCAAAACTGACTATATGTAAGAGGGTGAGCTGTGAAATTGATCCAGTTACCTTTTTGTATCAAGCATTGTGGAGACACAAGACTTCTTTGTATTTTTACAAAGTTTACAATGATTTCGTTTCAGTTTTCAAAGGACTGTTGTTTGGTAAAAATACCCACAGGACATCAGAACAGGCAAGTAAATTCTTTGAGAAAAAGGGAATGTTAGAGCAGATGGAAAATCGCAGTGTTATCAGGATATTTTGTTCCAAGGAAAATATTTATTTTCTTCCATACCATGTATCTGATAAAAAAATTATTATGGAAGTGGCAAAGAAATACAATTTTTGGTTGCACTTTTTCCATGAAAAATGGAAAAAGCAATTCATCCCCTTGCCTTAGAAAATTGGAGACTTTGTATTCAGGAATACAAACAAAATTGATGAGTTTGTGAATCACTTCCATAATGTAAATCTGAAATATGTTGAAAAGATAAAGGATTTTGACCCTAATAAAAGCTTCGCGGAACATATGATGTCACTAGGATTCAACAACTCATTCATTCATACTATTTTGAGTGAAGAAGAATACAACAACCTAGGCACTCCTGCACACAATGTTGGTGACTTGGAAATAGTACTTAGTACTAATGATTTTTACAAGAAAAAAGGAAAGGGTCTCAATGAGAAGAGTGCCCATTCTCCAGTTATTACTTGTAAAACTACCACATCTCGGATAAATGCTCCAACAGCCCAACCAACTAGGAAAGTTACCAACAGTAGTTCAAGCGACGGAGGATAAAAGAATCCCCCCCCTCCGGAAAAATCGAGAGCTCACACAAGCTACCTCTGAGAAAGAAGAGGAAGAATGTTGTGCAAGAAGAAGAAAACCTCATAGAAAATGATATCAACAAATTCCCTCTTGAAGACATGAAGCTCAAGGCGGATATTGAGAAAATGTTTCCCAAAATTGATCAGTCGGGAAACACGACCCATCAAAATTCATCATTAGAGATCATTTACAATGAAACTTTCAGTGAAGAAGAGTCATTCGCTTTCCAAAGCATTGTCTTCGACAAGGAATCTAAGAAATTGATTATTGAAAAAGGTGATATGAAAAATAAGAAAGTAAAATCGTGTTTAGAGGTTGACCTAAAGGATATGTGGCCATCCCAGATCTCTAACATTCACAGAGAAACCATGGATTCTCTTGACGATTCCATTGGTGGTCTAGAAGCAGAAAACACGAAGTTGAAAGAAAGGATCAAGGAGTTGGAAGATGCCTTAATGCCTCTTCCACTTCTTTCCAGTTCTTTGTCAATAGTCAGACCCACCACACCCATTGTTAAATTGAAAGGATCTTCAAGGCTACTTAGATCAGCCAAGAGTTACGTAGAAAGAAATATTAAGAAAAGAATGGCATTGATCACAGAGGCATGGGAGATCTCGAAAAATATTGTTTCTTTTGGCTCGAGAGTGCATGCCTTCCATGAATATTTTCAAGTTGATCTGAATAACAAAGAAGGTTTCTATCTTGATTTTGTAGTACCCTTTGGAATCAAAATCTCTAACATGACAGAACTAAGGAGAAGAGAGGAGGATATTAACTCCCCAAGTCGGATAAAACAGTTGAATTCATGCTGGAAGGAAAAGATTAAAAATGTAAATAATATTGTTCATGCATGCAGCCAAGCTATATTAAAAAGGGAAGAATTGTTCAAGAGGCTCACAGAAATAGACCTATCTCGAGGCACTAACAAATTAAAAGACCCTAAATTAATTCTCAACTTAATGTTCCTAACAAAGCAACAGTTTGACGAACAAGTTGAGATATTTAAAGGTCTATCAGTTGAAATGTTTTATGGTATACTTGAATATGATGAAGACGGCATAGAAAATTGGCTAGTGGACTACTTCGTGAAGAATCAAGATATTGAAGAAGCATTACATGGTATTTCCCTCGATCTAAGAGACTTGAAGGGCGAGTTATTCAACATCAAAATCTGACATGAGATAAGCGTGGCACCAATGAAGAATTATATTGAAGAATCATTCAAGAAAGCAAATGACAAATTGACCAACGAAGGGAAAGAAATAGTTGAGACAATTCCTATAACCATCAATGAAGATAATAAAAGGATAGTAGCAAGCAAGTAAACACACAAGAGACCATCATAGTAATTTTATGTTGATCACATATTTCTTTCTTTATCAGTTCCTTCATCCAGCTACTCTACTTATTTGACTAGAAAGGTTTAAACGAATTCTAATAACTTATCTTTTCTTCTTTCCAGGTCTTGTTGTTCTTTCATCACCCACCATCCTCCTTCTACAAGATTAATTCTTGTTTATGTTTTCTTTATGGTCCGCGGAAGCCCCAATCCCAGTCCTAAAGACAAACGCATTTTAAATTTCAAAGAATATGTAACCAACTATATATTTTTTCAGAAATTTCAAGAGAGCTATTTCGATATCAGTTTTGACTGTGCTTTATAACTCTGAGTTTTGAGTATAAAGTATTTGAGATTGACTATCATTATATTTATTTGAGTTGCCCATGTTCACTCTGTTAAAGTTCTCTTGTGCATGCAGACCATCTTCTTTTATTTTTTATGTGATTATAAATTTTTAGTTTAACTATGATGGATGTGAGGATATTTTGTTTATCTTTCTTAAATATATGAGGTGTTCAGTTCCTAGTCATTTCTCAGGAACTTTCTTTAAAAGAAAAACAAAATATTTTATTTCTTGTTATTTTTATATTTCTTTGATTACCATGACAGACTTCTGCAAAGTCCCATATTTTGAAGATCTAGAGTCCCAAGAAAATATGAAAGTAAATATGAGTACCACCTCTATAAAAACGCAGGGGGATTTACATCCTCGTGAGGTTGTCGTTTCGGTCTTAACAGATTCAAGCGTTAACATTTTTGGCGACGATACTGGGGAATGAACTAAAATTTGGAATCTGGTCTAGAATTTTTTTAAATATATGACTTTTCCCCAGGCTGATCAACCCCACCTTCAAATTGGATTAAATAATAAACGAAGCATATTACATCATCTATATAATCTGTTAATAACCACATTTGAGACCTGAGAAGAATTAGAAAGGTCCTGGCAGATTTTAGTCCAAGAAGAAGAAAGAGAAATCCTTTGAATATAGAGGAGAGATGAGCGATAAGACCGAAGAAACCAAAGGCTAGCTAGAGAAGCACAAGATAAATCCTTTGAAGACAGAGGAGAGACGAGCGACAAGATCAAAGAAACCAAAGGCTAGCTAGAGAAGCACAAGATAAATCCTTTGAAGACAAAGGAGAGACGAGCGACAAGACCGAAGAAACCAAAGGCTAGCTAAATTAGCACAAGGACAAGGTCAGGATTGAAGTTGTAGGAATACAAGGGACCTATTACCAGAAGTAAAAGAAAGAAACTATGTACTCTAAGAAGTGGAATTCACGTTCCTGGATATGGAAAAAAGAAATTAACAACCACGGGAAGAACTGCATGAAGAGAGACAAGGAGGTGAAAGAGGTGTTGCAAGAAATCAAGAAAACCTAAGGTTTGAAAACCGAAGAAGAGTAAGAGACTCCCCTTTAAACCTTCTAGGTGAGAAACATGGCCTCCCTATCCTCCCTATGGTTACATTGAAGGAATTCTTTGGAGATGGAGCAATCGATGCAAAGAGGCACCTTCACTTATTTCTTGATGTTTGTGATTTTCATCGTGTTGAGTATGACGATTTCATGGTAAGGTTATTTCTTCAAACCTTATCAGGAAGAGCGTATGAATGGTATACGACATTACCTAGTAGATCAATTAGCTCGTTTAACGACCTCGAAGCCATGTTCCTGACTATGTTCTCCCCTCCAATTTCTTATCATACCCTTTTCACCGATTTCACCCAGATTGGTTTGAGGAAGAATGAAAGAATACGAGATTTTAATCTCAGGTTCAATAAAACCTTGAGTAATATTCCAAAAGATAAAATACCTAATGACCCAGTCATACTCAGTTGTTATAAGAATTTGATGCCCCCAAATGTGAAATATGTTATCAGAACATCCCACATGGATACCTTGGAGGAAGAAATGACTAAAGCCACTGAGATGGAAGAAATTATGATTGAAATGGGTGTCAACCCCGACATTATACTGGGAAAAGTAAAAAGGCAGTTGGGAGGATTAAGTATTGATAATCAAGGGCCCTATAGTTCAAGAAAGAACAAATAATTCAAGCCATGACTGACCCAAAATCAAACAAATGGAGGAGGATTTTTCAAGGGAACCATACCATATGTGAAGGTAGACCATGTTACGGCACAAGAAACCAAGCAAAGAATTGAAATTACACAAATGAATAGAACTATCAAGAAAATGCAGAATGAGATAACCAGACTAAGAAGGGGGGATAATTATGTGGTAAATCCGAGAATGCATGTCCCATAGAAAAGAAGAAACCCTCCCCAAGGAAATAGAGTGAGGCTTGAAAACATGGATAATATGCAAAGACCAAGGGTTCCCAGGCATCCAACCCCCAATGTAGTTGTTCTGGATGATGTATATGATGAGCAAATGGTTGAGAAAGAGAACTATTATTCACCTGATGAAATATCTGAAACTGTACAGATGTACAGATGTGAGACTTCCATGTATATATTTGAAGAAGGTGGCAATGACCCCAACTCGTACATCGCCCACACAAGAGGATTTGTAAATAGATCCGAGAATAAAAATGAATTTGAGAAGGAAAACAAAAAAGATAAAGAAAAAACAAAGGAGAAAATGATAGATAGCATTGGAAGTAAAAAGAAGCACCCGATGTCAAACTCCACTCAGATGAAATACAATGTTGTAGAGGACTTAAGTAAACTAAGCATAACTCTTCCTTTTACAGAAGTGGTGAAGATTCCCCAACAAAGGGAAAAAAAAATTAGATTATTGGATGCTCAATTTAAAAAAGTAGAAGTTGTTATTTCAAGTCTGAAAGAGAGCCAGAACACATCCACTGTCAAGTTGAGAGGTAAAATCCCTCCCTTTTATATTTCAATTGAAAATCACGATGTTGCACTTCATAATTGTTTAGTTGACACTGGGAGAAAAATAATATTATGCCATTAGTGGTCATGGAGGCATTGGGCATGAATTGTACAAAATATTATGAAACAAGTGAAAGTATATGTGCAATTGATTCTATAAAAGTGCCAGCTTATGGACAGATCAAGGACTTTTATGCTTTAATCATGGTAGCTCCCCATATTATTACAGTTTTCAATATGATTGTGGTAGACCTTCCTCCCGCATATGGAGTTTTTTTGGGGAGATATTGGTCATCCATAATCGAGGGATACATAATGAACAATGGAAGTTGCATGATGCTACTAGAAAAATAAGGAGTGATGATTAAGGATCCCTGTGAACCCAGGAAACCCTTCTCTTTCAAAAATAAGTACAACAAATTAATGGAAGATTATATAGATATTGGAGTTGTAAATTATGCTATCCTAGAAATGGAACACAGTGAAATTATAGAGAAAATTCAAGACACTGAGAATCAAGAGCATCTGTTTGAAGTTTATGGGAGGATGTCATTCGATGGAGCTTGTTCAAGCTCTGGAAGTGGAGTTGGAATTGTCTTCGTAAGTTGAGGGAAGATTATGCATCCACATGTTATCAAACTTGAATTTCCATGCACTAATAATGAGGCAGAATATGAAGCTCTGATTCAGGGAATGATTCTTACCCAAGAAATGAGCATAGAACATTTAATTATGACTGGTGACTCTGAGATGATGATTAATCAAGTCACCCAGAGGTATAAAATCAAGAAATAAAAAATCCATTTATATTTCAAAAGAGTTAAAAAATTGATGGAATCTTTCAGTTATTTCAATATTTATTTCATTCCAAGGGACAAGAATCAAAAGGTAGACTCATTGGCTTTGGAGGCCTCATTATCAAACCCGGATGATATTCAAAGAAAAACATATTTTCAAGTAGAAAGAGTATTCTGACCTTCTGTACCTGATAACCTGGAATATTTGCAAGTGTTTGAGAAAGATGAACAGTTGGAAAAAAAAAATTGAATGATGATAATGATGAAGACAATCACATATATGTTGTCCCAAAATATTGTATTCAATCTGAGTTTCTTTTTAGGAAATATGATCATGCTAAGAATCTCCTGGAAGAAATTTCACTACGAAAGGTTCAAGAAACAAGAGAGGTCAATATTGGAACTGACAGTTGTTGGACACACCTACCACACTTAGAGGGGGGTGGGGGGGGTGAATGAGTGTGGGGATCTTTTTCCCAAAAATTCCCTCTTACACAAAACTCATTAGTTAGCATTCGACATTTACTCATTACTCATTATTGTCATTAATAATTATTTAGATGCGAATACATATCAGCAACATATATCAGCAATATATCATCAACAAATCATCTCCACAAGAAACACAAGATGTATGTACAATTTTTATTTTTATTATGGACTTCAATCCGGGGGTTTTTCAGCAACAAATGAATAGAGTAAAACTCTACAAGAGCACCAGCTCTATATGCAAGACTCGACTTACATTCTCAACACCAACTGAGATGAGGCAACAATCCTCAACAGATATCAATCTATACCATAAACAAGAGCATCAACCATGCACCAACCTGTGCCAAACAACCTGTAATCAACTTGTACCATAAAAAAGTGCATCCAACCATGTACCAGGTATATACCAATCATGTGTCAACTACTCATCAACAATGACTCATCAATATGTACCAACATCATCAACTATACACCTCATGTATGTGCCAACTCATCAACTGCTTGTCTCAACCAATACTAGTTTTGGATTAGTCAACAACCCTAACTTGCAATAATCATAACTTTGTACCTGTAATGAATAAAGATCTGAAACTGGTATACAATGTTCTTAAATGTGTTTTATGCAATTCCTCCGAGTGGCACTACTTGTAACACTTTTACCTTGTAGAGTGTGCCCCGCACAAAATATTTTTTGAAATGATATGAAACTGTTCCATACCATACTACAGACTGTAATATAACCAACACAATTGGTCTCACTAAATTTGGATCTGTTATGAAGAAGTTATGACGTTTTTACCCAAAACACATGTTTTTGACTAGTTTCAGGACTGGTCACAAACCCTATTTTCCACGGAGTGTAACTCCCAAAATACAATGACCCACAAGATGAGATTTTAACCACAAATACTTGGATATGTTTTCTCACTTTCATAGAAATTTCAGGATCTGAATCATTATAGAAAAAAAGTTATAGCGAAAATGGTGAGATGACCTGTAAATAACATACCTTAGAA
>JZKD02S1948028.1:182013-192250 GCA_000966675.3 Picea glauca | reverse complement strand
GACAACTCATTGATCCATCTTCATCTATGCATTCTCATCAAGGAAAATACATATTATATTACATCAATCATCAATCAATCAATCCTTTAACATCAATCAATCACTTGACATCAATAAATCAAACCAGTGGCATCAATGACAACATGATCCAACAACAATTCCCCAAAATATGTCAACTTGGGAGTTGATTGCACCATTGAGGAGGTTTATCAATATGTTTCCTTGTGTTAGTCCCTAAAGTTGCACTTGACTGTGAGAGGGAAAGCTAGGGCATCATTAGGTTATTGCAATGATATTTTTAAGGGTCTTTTTGAATAGGTTTTTAGAAAATGGTTGAAAGTTGGTTCAAGGGTTCAAAATAAACACATAACTCAAAATAAAGCCAAAAAATAACCCATTGATTTAGTAAATGGTAGTCACATTAATAGATCATACAATAAGGTAAATAAAGAAATAAATATATGAGAGTATTCAATTTTTCGACCCCATATAGATTTCTTATTTCAAAATATCATTGAGAAACAAGAACATGTACTTGAAGGAAAACCTTGATAATAAGAAAGAACAATAAAGTTTTTACTATATTACTTAAGATCAAGAAATCAATGCATTGCAACAGAAAAAATGACTTGAAGTAAGAAAAGAAATAGAATATGAAATGAAAGAAAATCTGACCATCAACATGCCTTTGCCATTTAGTATCAATGTGGAATATAAATTGTCTTACAGTGGATTTTCAAAATAGGTCCCTGAATGCCCAACTTATCGACCTTCATACAATCTTTCTTGTGTCTATTTAAAGTACACAAAGTATTCATATAGATCATATTTTCTAGTTTACATTTTTATAATAAGATCTAGTCAATGCCTATCTCCTAGGAAAATCAGCTCAAACGAGCACTTATAATGCCAACATAGTAGAATGCTCAACAACCAATCCAAAAATATCTTTTACAAAACTGGAAAATCCCACAAAATTTGGAATCATATCTTACTAAGTTGTTCCATCTGAATATCAAAGTTTCATGTGATCTAAAAAAAGGAATCAAATTGTTCATCTTTTACTCCTTGAGTAATAGCATCAAACATTCAAAACTGAAGCGAAAAAATCTTCATGGACCATCATGGTATAATGACTGCACTGGCTTTGGTGTCTCTATGCTTAAGTTTGGTTATTAACACAACTTTATGCCAATATAACCTGAAATTGGATTCTCTTACCTCCTTAAGCAATTTTTTTTGTTCTTTTCTTTTCCTTTTAAAAAATTGTATATTTTCTTGTTGTCTGAAATTCCATTGCTCAACCAAAGCATTCTCTTTATTTAATTGTTTTACCATACTCTACATCTCCTTTACTCTGTTTTTTTCCTTTCTAAATTTAACTTTAAACTCTGGATATTTCTCTACAGGGGCAGGTAAATTCAGATCTATAGCAGCTTGAGGATTTCTTAATTTGATCATATATTTTGAAGATAATACAGAGCTATGGTCCTCATCTTCAGTTCTATCAGAATCTATGGTTTCTTGGAGGTCTTGCATCTGATCTGGTTCTACAAAAAGATCATCTCTGTCATCATGAACTACATTTGTATATTTAAACAAAAATTCAGATATTGAAGTTGATTTTGTGGTTTCTCTTGCCACGGGTCTCTTGTAGTATTGACCAACCTGTTTTCCCTTTTCTTGTCTCTTCCTGAAGTCTTCAAATTCTTTCTCAGTTCTATGTAAAGAACGTGTCCCTGCCTATTTTTTGATGCTTGTCTTGGAATCTTCTGAGTTATCTACTATAATTATAAAATTCTCCTTTTTGATGGACGGATGAAACATTGCTTTTGAATTCAATCTGAATTTATTGGCAGCTCTGGTGAAGTTTCTCCTAAGGCACTTAGGCACAGGTGTTGGATTTTTTGCTCTGTTTTTTTCCTTTTTCATTCTTCTTACTTATAGATCTTTGTTTCTGCTTGACTGGAGTCTGAACTGGGCTTATAGTGTAATCCTCATTTTCATCAATTTCCCTCTTTATATCTAGATTAGGAAATATGTCAATGTCTTCATTTGTTTTAGACTTCTTACCTTGACTAGTGGTAGATTCCTCATGATCTTCACCTACAGGAAAATCTCCAATGGTTTGCTAAGTTTGCAATTTCCTCTTGCTAGCCGAGTTACCCTAGTTGTAGGTAATTCTTTTTTAATTAAGGATTTGGTGGCTTGACAAGTATGTTTATGTTTGGTTGATTTCTCCCCTTCCACAGTTTTGTATTTGGTTGACTGTAAATCCATTTTTAAAGACTGAATTAGCCAATCCCGGGATCTTTGGACTTCATTTAAAGAGAAAATTACCAATGTCCTAATTAAACCCTGATGAAAGAGACTGCATTTTGTTGTAGCAGGATAGGATTGCACCTTCTTAGACATTTTGGATAAACTCTTTAGTAGAAAGTAGGGTAAATTAAGAGGATAATCACCATTTATATGAATCAACAGTCGGATATGAATACATGCCTTCACATGTAATGTACATGTGGATGATTATCAAAGCAGTATGTCATTCTTTCCTTACCCAGCTATGTGGTATTCCCTTTTTCCAGTTAGTGTTTTGTTTCTCTGGAATTAGAAACTAATTGACAAATTCCATGATCACATTCTCCTTCTTCCACCATCTTTCCCCATACACTGGCAATCTATAGGATTTAGCAATATAAATTCCAGTCACATGCATCAAAATTTTCACAACTACAGCTTCGAAGCCATCAAAATTTTGTGAAAACACCATCTAGATATGTTCGTCATGACCCTGGAAAGTTGCGAAGAAGTCGAACCAACTAGCATCTTTGAATTTATGCACCATTTGAGGGTATGCTTAGAGAAATTCCATGCCTTCCGGATCTAGTCTGATTATCTAGCCACTCTTTTTGGGTTCCATACTACTGATATGATCCTGTAAACAAATCTGAGAAACTCGATGGTTTGAATTTTCAATTTTTGTGGCCTATTAAGAACTAAAAATTACTTCTTTCTTCGATCCCTGCACAAAATAACCAACACACTAAAATAGAAAAGGTGATTATTCCATTTATGATAATCAAACATGTTGATTTGATGTGAGTATGGCAAGTACAGCTCAATCCTTGGTATGTAGTTGTTATCATAAAATTTGCAACCTGAAAAATAAATCATGAAGAGGCATGCAGATCCTCTAATCACGATTTGAAAAATTATGACACGATCTGGGCAGGTTGGCACATATAAAACAATGATTATTCTTAGTGTTGCAGGAATAGCTCTATTCCTGTAGCGCCTTTTCTGACTGGAAAAAATTTGAAAATTCAAATAATGAATCAACAAGTGATGTGACAAAAAATTTCATATCAACTTCTAAACTTTAAAAACTTCAAAAATCATTTAAAAAGTGCAATAAAGATTGAAAAATGACCTTATAAGCCAAGAGGTAAAAAAAACGTTTTGCATTAAAAGAATAAAAAAGGAGGGGACAGGAATTAGGGACACTCACTTAATCAAAAACAAAGTTAGAGACTAAAATTGGCTCCTTATGGGGATAAAGTTTCATGAGGAAGCTTTAAAAACCGTTGACCAATGCCTTCATATCCTTCTGATTCTCTTTATTTCCCTGTTCTTTCATCCTTTATTTAAAACCACAAACTGTAAAGAAACAATTGCATTGGGTATATGGAGTCTTTATTTGAGTTCAAAAGAAAACCTATTGTACAAACTGAACTTTTCTTATTGATCTTAAAGGAAGTAATGCTTCGGGAATCTCCCATTTACTGGGCCTCCTAAAATCTTAGTATCATCCAAATTATGTAAGATAAAGGTATTGTTTTTCATGACCCTGACTAATTTGAAAGGACCATACCATAAGTTTTCAAAATTACCAAGTTTAGATTTGTCCTCTCTTCTAGCATCTCATCTCAATACAATATCTCCCTCTTTGAAAATATACTTCTTTGTTCTCTTATCAAACATGGATTTGACTTTGGTTTGGTGAATATAATCTTTCTAATCCATCTTTTCTCTAGCATGTTGAACCTCTATCATTTGGAAAATCCTCCTTTGAATGTCATTGGGTTCTTCGAACTCCTCTTGCAAAAATTTAAGAACAAGTAAACCCAATTGAGTTGGGAAAGTATCCTTTGTTCCATACACCATTTGGAAAGGGGAAGTTCCAATATATTTCTTATCACTAATCCGATCAGCCCATAGGGGAAATTTTAACTTGGAATCCCATGACCTCTTGTTTTCTGTAAGTAGTTTTTTTATAATCTTTATGAGGCTTTTATTGGATGATTCTTCTAACCCATCTCCTTGGGGATAGTAAGGAGTATATTGGACCAATTTGATGTTATACTTATTGCAAAAATCAATCATTGAGTTTGATTTGAAATCTTGAGCATTGTCAGTAACTAACTTCTCAGGACAACCAAATCTAGAAAAATAATACCCTTCAAGAAATTCCATGATTACCTTGTTTGTTGCATTCTGAGTTGGAATTTCTTCAATCCACTTAGTAAAGTAATATGTGGTTGTAAGTATCCATTTATGTTGTCCAAAAGATGAAGGATTGATTTCCCCAATGAAGTCTAAGCCCCATTGTTGAAAAGGTCCATGAGCAATAATGGGCTTTAAAGGAAGAGACATAAGTTTTTGTTTTCCTGCAAACTTTTGACATGTTTGACATGCTCTGACCTTAGCAAATATGTATGAAAATAGTACAATCCAATAATAGCCTGCTCTTAGAATTTGGAAAGCAGTAGATTTCCAATGGTGATGTCCTCCACAAACACCCTGGTGCAAATCACAAAAAATCTGTTTTTCTTCTTCTTCATCAACACGCCTCAACAAAATTCCATTAGGATCTTTCCATAACAAGATTTGATCAATAATGAAATATTTCACTGATTTCAATTTAAGTGATATGAACTTTGATTTATCCAAATCAGGGGGAGACTAAAGATTCAGCATAAAAAATACAATATCTTTGTACCATGGTGAGGAAAAATATTTGTTGCTTACCTGTGAGCCAGTTTCCTCAATCTGAAATGATGAATTCTGTGGTTTGTTGGAGAAATGATACAATCCAATTGCTTTGCAATTTGAATCTGTCATCAATTTGGCAAGGCCTTGTCCTTTTATTAACTGAGTGGGATTTATAGTCAGGTTGTATTCCATAATTTTAGTTATCCATTTTCCTCTCTTTCCTTCACAATCAGGTTGAACCAAAATTTATTTAACTCCACTACTTGGAACATATGCAATTAATTGTAGAACATATACCCTAAAATATTTTAAATCCTTTACTAGAGCATATGCCTATTTCTCCATAATGTCATATTTTAGTTCATAATCTCTAAGAGTCTTGTTGAAGAAAGAGATAGGTTGCTCATACCCCTGATCATTTCTTTGTAAAAGAACAACATCTATAGTGTCTTCAAAAGCAAATGAAAAAATCATAAACTCCTTAGAGTAATTAGGGCTGATGAGGACAGGTGCCTGAACAAGAGCCTGCTTAATCTTTTCAAATGATTCTTTAGCTTCTAGTATCCACTTGATTTATGCATCCTTCTTTAACATATCAGTAATGTACTTGATGATTTTTGAAAAATTTGGTATAAATCTCCTTAAAAAATTAATTTTACCTATGAAGGATTGGATAGACTTCTTGTTTCTTGGAATTTCTATCTGCTGAATGGATTTTACTCTTTCAAGATCTATCTTGATTCCTTCTGGTGAAAAAATGTGTCCTAAAATTTTTCTGTCTTCCATGGAAAAATGAGATTTTTTAGGATTTAATGATATACCATACCTCCTGCATTTTTCTAATGTCTGCCTCAAATGCTCCAAGTGTTCTTCATCAGAGGTTATAAAGACAATGATGTCATCAAGATAAATAACCATAAATCCGTCTTTCTCACCAATAAGCGCAATATCCATAGCTCTCTAAAAATTTGCTCCTGCGTTCATCAATCTAAAAGGCATCTTTTCATACATGAAAGTGCCCCAGGGAGTGGCAAAAGTTGTTTTCTTATTATCTTCTTCCATTACAGATATCTTATTATACCTTGAATAGCCATCAAGTATAGAGATCTTCTTTGCCCCTACTACTCTTTGTAAAATATGATCCATTTTTGGTAATGGATAATTGTCTTTTAAAGAGATTCTCTCCACACAAAGCCTTATATCTCCACTCTTTTTTCTGACAGATACTAAATTAGCTACCCACTCTGAGTATCTCAGTGGTACTATAATTTTGGCATCCAATAACCTTTTATGTTCTTTTTCTATTATAGGTAACAACAATGGATTGAATTGTCTAGATTTATTCTTAAAATGTTTTGATCTAGGCTTTAAAGGAATCTTGTGTTGCATAATATATGTATCAAAAAACTTTAGGTCTTCATAAGACCAAAAAAATACATCTAAATATTGTTTCATCAAATTGATATACTTGTCTCTCTATTTTTCTGACAGTTTTTTGGATAATTTCACCATCCTGGGATTTAAATCTGAACTAATATCACAGTCTCTTACATCAGTCTCTTATGTTTGAATAACATCTTTTCTGGAAACATCGTTGTGATCAAATAATCTCTCAAGTGGAACCAAACCCTTAGGTAGATGATTTGTTTTCAATTCAATAATTTTGTGACCAGCAACATTGTCCTGAAGGACATTTGCAGCATGAACTTCCATATCATCGTTCTCATTATCCTGATCTATTGAAATATTAGAAAACTCATCAATAGTATTTAAGAACCTTTGAATGTCCTAGTCATCTTTAAAAACTTGCCATTTTTTTATGTTATCTAGTATTGAGGGTCTATGTCTAACCTCAATCTCAAATTTTAAGTTGGGAAAAATTGGAGTCTTGAAATTACTAGTTGCAAGTGTTAAAGAGTCAGCCTGCTGATTCAAATTCCTTTACACAAAAGTAATGTTGAATGCCAAGAAGAAATTATCAACATAATCCCACACCTCATTCCTTTATTTCTTTAACCTCTATTGTTTGTTCTGATAAATGTTTTTTATTTGATGGATTATAAGTTCTTAATATCCAAAAAAAAAAGTTTATCTATGCCCATATTTTTAGCATCTTTTAGTCCTAACAGCAGAGCTTCATATTCATTGATGTTGTTGGTTGTATCAAATTCTAGTTTTATGACATAGTGATAACTTCTTTGGTAGGAGAAATGAAAACAATCCCAGCCCTAGAGCCTTCTTTTGAGCAAGCCCCGTCAAAGAACATTTTCCAGACAAAAAATTTTGCACAGTCTTCAACTGTAGGTATAATTTTTTGAACTAATGTTTCATCTATCTGATCACCAATGTGAAAAATAGAATAACCAAGTTCATCTTCTACAATATATATGGGATGATTACCAGGATTTTCATGATCACTTACCAAGTAACCTAGCCTTAATTCCTTGTACAGCCTCTGATGTTCTCCACCAAACATAGGTATGATAGCATAACTGAGATCCATTTGTAATGTTCCTCCTACTTTTTTAGCCCATGATCTTGACAGAAGAATCCCAAATTTAGGAGGTATGTTAGCCACAATAACATCCAATACCACACTTTTCATAGGTAACTGAGATAAATTAAAAACCATGTCTTTAATGACTCCCAAACATTTAACTTTTCTGGAGTCAAATGAATATAAGTCGAGATAAGGCTTAGTGATGTCTAAACCTAATTCATCCATTACCACTTTTGGCATGAAATTGTGTGAAGCTCCTGAATCCATTAAACAGTTATGCAATACTTTGTCATGAATGTTCATAGATATGTAGAAAGGAGGGGAAGCGTCAGTCATGTCTTCAATATGAGGTCCAATGGTTATAGCAGGATTCTCATATTCAATATTGATAGTATCTAAAAAGGTGACATGAGCAAAGGATTGCAATGCCTTGAGAACAGATTTTCTAAAAGGATTTGTTTTCATTAATTCTATCATAGATATGGGGATTTTAATCTTGTTAATTTCATTTTCCAAGCTGAAAGAAGGAATGGACTTTTCAGTTTCCTTTACCTTTGTAGTACTAACCTTAGCAGGTTGCTTTGATTGTTGATCAATTTTAACCCAGAACTTTCTCTATTGACTCCTGATTTAACTAGAGAATTAGCCTTCTTGGTTGAAACAGATACATCCACTTTGGGTGTCTTTGATCTGGACCTAAGATCATATTTCTTTCTTTTTGGTTCTTTCTGGATAATCTCATAAGCATCCCCTTCTTCAAACTAATTTAGTATAAGAGCATCTTCATAATATTGTTGTGTCAAATGAGTAGGATACAATTCTATATCATTTAAATGCATTGTAGGATCATCCTCAGTCTCATCCACTTCTTCAAATTCTTCTACTGCATTATTTTGAAAAGGAGGCAAAACTTTTTGATCTTCTTGATTCCTCCTTTCTCTTGGTAATATTTGAGGTACATTGTTAGGCCTCCTAAATTGGTTAGGGTTTTTGTATCCACCTTCTTGTGTAGGTTTGCTAGGATTTTTTGTTTCCATCTTTAGCCTGGCCATTTCATATGTCAAGATTTTCAACATTTTGGCCATTTCATCCATCTTAGAATCATATGTTGTATGAGAAGAAGAAGGGAGTTCTTCTTTCTATTTTTTCCTATCTCTGTCACCCCTAGACTTCAATCTCTCTATTAAGCCCTAATATTGGCTCATTACCCCTTAATTGGGGCATATTACATTAGGAATGTTATTTTATTTATGTCAGATGTATTCCATTAGTTGTAATTATACCTCCCAGTCTCCTATATATACCAAGGAGACATTTTCATTTGGAATCATCTTGTACTTGAACATTTATGTGGGGTAAAAGGAGGTTGCCCCCTCGAAGAGGCTTATTATCTGAAATTCTCTATTTTTCAAGGCATTGAGTACTTATTCTAAGTTTTTTCTATGCTATATTGATATTTGGTTCCTAACATATGGTATCAAAGCTCAAGGTCTTAGGGTTTCGCTGCTACATCTGAGACACAGTGGAATTTTTGCTATAACTTTTTTTATAAAATGACTCAAAAGGAACGGCTTGGAGGATATTTAGTAGACAGATCAAGGTACGTTGGGTTAAAATTTCAGCTCATGAGGCCTTATACTTTCAGAGATACAGCCTTTGTAAGATAGGGTTCTGGAATCATCCTTGATTGAGTCATTGCGGAATTTTATCTATACAATTGTTTTTGTAACATTTTAGACCCTGAACTCTAGAGACTATTCTCATAAATTAGTAAGGTATCGTTGGTAGCAATTTCAGCTTCTGGAGGATCTCAAATTTGTATATACACCCTGTGGAATATAGGGTATCTGACTAGTCTCAAGCAGGTGTTCCAGGTAAAACAATCATAAATTATTCCTAGAGTATCCAAATTGAGTGAGACTAGTTGCATTGGGTAGTGGATAGTCCATAGTAGTTCTGGTACGAGTTTCATAATTTTATATCAATTATTTTGTGTGGGGCATGCTATACAAGTGAGATCTCCTGGAAAGGCCAAAAATCAGCAAGTTGTGGGGAAGTTACCGTAAATTCCACTTAGCACATCCAATTTTTATCAGACCTATGGCATTGAAGAGAAGAAATATCAGAGACCTACAAAAAATAAAATTTCATACTCAGAAGGGCCGAAATTTTGGGGATACAATAAAAGGAAGATTGTTTAGCATAACCACCTCAAAATCAAGGTTTAAAGTGATACTTGGCCAACATGCCACCAAAAAAGGGAACTTCTACACCAAATAAGCCTCTAGACAATCCTAATTGGACTCTTGATGAAGGTGAAGAAATGTGTCATCGAAGTCTGAAGGAAAGAGTGTCATCATGGTGATTGTTGATAGACTGACCAAGTACGCACACTTTTGTGCACTCTCTCATCCCTTCAGAGCTAGTATAGTTGCCACCGCATTCATGGAGACAGTTCAAAATCTACATCGCAGCCCAAATATTATTGTAAGTGACAGAGATCCCATCTTCATTGGACATTTTTGGACAAAATTATTTTCTTGTTTGGGTACTCAATTGTCTCATAGCTCATCCTATCATTCTCAATCTGATGGACAAACCGAGATAGTGAACAAATGTTTGGAAGTCTACCTTTGTTTCTTTGTCTCTAATAAACAAACACAATGGTTCAAATGGTTACCCTTGGAAGAATGGTGGTATAACACTTCCTTTCATACTGCAACAAAAATGACACCATTTATG
>JZKD02S1948028.1:159397-181647 GCA_000966675.3 Picea glauca | reverse complement strand
GTTCAAACTATATTTCCAGAACTTGACGAGGAAGGAAAAATCATATTGGAGCCCGAAGCCATCACTGACACAAGAATTCGCCATCTGAGGAATAGATCCATTTCAGATTATCTCATTAAATGGAGGAATCTAGCTATTGAAGATTCCACTTGGGAAGATGAGTCTTTTATACAGAAGTATCCAGAGTTACTCAAGCATTGTGGACAACACTTGTCTCAAGGGGAGGGGCATGTTAAGCCCTAATATTGGCTCATCACCCCTTAATTGGGGCATATTATATTAGGAATGTTATTTTATTTATGTTGGCTTTATTCCATTAGTTGTAATTACACCTCCCAGACTCCTATATATACCAAGGAGACATTTTCATTTGGAATCATCTTGTACTTGAACATTTATGTGGGTTAAAAGGAGGTTGCCCCCTCGAAGAGGCTTATTATTTGAAATTCTCTCTTTTTCAAGGCGTTGAGTACTTATTATGAGGCTTTTCTATGCTATATTGATATTTGGTTCCTAACACTCTTTGTTGCTAGTATGTTGGATTCTACTTCAATCGATGCTTCCTGCATCAGACTCAGAGTAGTAGATCTTCTTTCTCTCAACAGAAGAGAAAAATCAGCATCAAAGGCATTGGCAAAAGTAATTTTGGCTGATATTTTTGTGGGTTTGATTTCATCTGGAATATTTCTATACATTTTATTAAATCTTTTGGTAAAATCAGATATAGATTCTCCTTGTTTTCTTTTCAAAGCACCAAACTCAGTGATGTAATACAAGTAATCTTTCTTGTCTCCCCAGTGTCTTAAAAATGTATCATCCAGTGCATCAATATCATCAATTGAATTGGGAGGCGGGCTTCTAAACCATTTTCTTGCCTCTCCATCTAAACTCTGCACAAAAAGTCTCATCCAAACATATGCATGATCAACATTAAAATTATCTGCAAAATTGTAGAAAGAGTTTAAGTGTTCTTAAACAGTGACTCCTCCCTCTCTATTGAATCTTGGAAAATACTTCATATAATCATTAGGTGGGAAGGCATACAGGACTTGTGGTAAAATTAATGGTGTGTATCTGGCTGCAACAATTGCATCCATTCTATTTACAGTTGTATTTACCACAGTTGATGTTGGACTGTAGGAGTGAGCAGAACTGGTGGTGTAGGAATAGAAACAGTTCCTTGAGTGGAGCAACTTAACTGAATTGAGACGAGTTCTTGATCTTCAGACAACAGAGGTTTATTTTCTGGAACAAAGTAAATTGATGGTTTTAGAAAAAGAGGATTTTCAAAAGAATAATAATGTAATTTATTCTCTTTGGAGAAAAAAGACTGAGGTGATGATGAGAGTGTATTTGGTTCACTTTTAATATCTTTAGTAAGATCTTTCAAAGCTTCATCTACAGATAAAGTATTTGTTTGTTCTTCTTTAATGAGCTCAGCAAACAATTTCCATTGATTCAAATTCAGTTCTGATATAGTTGAAGGAAAGGAAATAGTAGCAAGCTTGACAATAGGATTTGTTTCACTATCAGGAATCACTTCTTCAATTGGTGTGATTTTGACAGTTTTAGAAGATTTTCCTTGAGTGCTAGTTGAAGACAATTTTCCTTTTGAGAGAGAGGATTGTCCAGGAATGATTTTAGGTTTTCTCAATAATTTTTCAGGTTCTGACACTGCTGGAACAGGCTTAGGATCTGGGTTTTTTCTGGTGACTTGTTTCTTTGTATAGGATGAGGAATTTGGAGGAATTTGAGGTCCTTTGCCTTCTCTTTTAGGATCTAGAATTACCACAGAGGATTCGGTGGGTGAAAAATACACAATCTCATGTAAATGTCAAAAATCTTGTTCACCGTCAAGATTTGGATATGATCTTTTCATTCTCCCAGGGAAAAATACTTTGTGTCTTTGTCCCCGGCAACAGCGCCAAAAGATGTTAGTCCCTAAAGTTGCACTTGACTGTGAGAGGGAAAGCTAGGGCATCATCAGGTTATTGCAATGGTATTTTTAAGGGGTTTTTTTAATAGGTTTTTAGAAAATGGTTGAAAGTTGGTTCAAGGGTTTAAAATAAACACATAACTCAAAATAAATCCAGAAAATAACCCACTGATTTAGTAAATGGTAGTCACATTAATAGATCAGACAATAAGGTAAATAAATAAAGAAATATATGAGAGTATTCAATTTGTCAACCCCATATAGATTTCTTATTTCAAAATATCATTGATAAACAAGAACATGTACCTGAAGGAAAACCTTGATAATAAGCAAGAACAGTAAAGTTTTCATTGTATTTCTTAAGATCAAGAAATCAATGCATTGCAATAGAAAAAAATGACTTCAAGAAAGAAAAGAAATAGAATATGAAATGAAAAAAAATATGACCATCAACATGCCTTTTCCATTTAGTATCAATGTGGAATATAAATTGTCTTAGAGTGAATTTTATAGTTTACAGTTTTATAATAAGATCTAGTCAATGCCTATCTCCTAGGAAAATCAACTCAAACAAGCACTTATAATGCCAACATAGTAGAAGGCTCAACAAACAATCCAAAAATATCTTTTACAAAACTAGCAAATCCCACAAAATTTGGAATCATATCTTACTGAGTTGTTCCATCCGAAATATCAAAGTTTCATGTGATCCAAAAAAAGGAATCGAATTGTTCATCTTTTACTCCCTGGGTAATAGCATCAAACATTCAAAACTCAAGGGAAAAAAACTTCATGAACCATTATGGTATAATGACGACATTGGGTTTGGTGTCTCTCTGCTTAAGTTTGGTTGTTAACACAACATTATGCCAATATAACCTGAAATTGGATTCTCTTACCTCCTTAAGCAATTATTTGTGTTCTTTTCTTTTCCTTTTAAAATCTTGTATCTTTTCTTGTTGTCTGGCATTCCAATGCTCAACCAAAGCCTTCTCTTTCTTTAATTGTTTTACCATACTCTGCAGCTCCTTTACTCTGTCTTTTTCCTTTCTAATTTTAACTTTAAGCTCTGGATATTCCTCTACAGGGGCCGGTAAATTCAGATATATAGGAGCTTGAGGATTTCTGAATTGGATCATATATTTTGAAGATAATCCAGAGCTATGATCCTCATCTTCATTGTTATCAGAATCTCTAGTTTCTGGGAGGTCTGGCATCTGGTCTAGTTCTGCAAAAATATCGTCTTTGTCATCATGAACTATATCTGTATCTTTAAACATAGATTCAAATATTGAAGTTGATTTTTTGGTTGCTCTTGTCACAGGTCTCCTGGAGTATTGAGAAACCTGTTTTCCCTTTTCTTGTCTCTTCCTAAAGTCTTCAAATTCTTTCTCAGTTCTGTGTAAAGAAGGTGTCCCTACCTATTTTTTTATGCCTGTCTTGGAATCTTCTAAACTTTAAAAACTTCAAAAATCATTTAAAAAGTGCAATAAGATTAAAAACGACCTTATAAGCCAAGAGGTAAAAAAAACGTTTTCACATAAAAGCATAAAAAAGGAGGGGACGCGAACTAGGGACACTCACTTAATCAAAAACAAAGTTAGAGACTAACACCTTGTTTAAAGAATATTTTGATGCGTTCACATGGACCTATGATGATTTGAAAGCTTATGATAAAACAATATTTCAACATATCATTCCTTTGAGAGAAGAAGCAAAGCAAGTCAAGAAAAAAAAAAGGATGATGAACCCCAAATTGAAACCTCTGGTAAAGGTTGAATTGGAGAAATTAAAGAAGGTCAGAATAATATATCCCATTAGACATTTTGATTGGATTTCGAACCCTGTGATAGTAAGAAAGAAGACCAGGGAAATCTGGATGTATGTAGATTTCATGGATCTGGACATTCTGATATCCTTTACCTAACATGGATTTTCTTCTCCATCAAGTCACGGGATCAACTTGTATGTCCATGTTGGATGGTTTTTCTGGATATAATCAAATCTTGGTTGTTGAGGAAGACAGAGCAAAGATAACATTCATAACACCTTGGGAGACATATACATATGTTAGGATGCCCTTTAGTTTGAAGAATGCAGGAGCCACATTTCAGAGGGCCATGGATCATGCGTTCAATGGGTTGATAGTGAAATTCATGTAGGACTATCAAGATGACCTAACATTACATTCAAAAACAAGGGGTGATCATATTCATCACTTGAGGAAATTTTTTGACAGATGCATATTATATGGTGTTTCCCTAAACCCGAAGAAATGTTTATTCGTTGTGACTCAAGGAAAATTGTTGGGTCATATTGTGTGCAAGGAAGGGATTTATATAGATCCAGAAAGAGTTAAATCTATAAATGAACTGAACCCCCCATCATCTAATAAAGGAGTTCAATCATTTTTTGGCAAGATCAACTTTGTGTGAAGATTTGTTCCTGACTATGCAAGTATTGTGAAGTTGATCAATTTTTTGTTGAAAAAGGATCAAAGGTTTGAATGGACAATAGATACACAAGAAGCTTTCAATAATATTAAAAGAGTGATCACCACAGCTCCAATCCTCATTAGCCTAGATTTTCAAAGGGATTTCATCATCTATTCGTTTGCTACAGAATCAGTTGTTGCATATGTTCTTACTCAAAGGAATACCAAGGGTGAAGAAATGCCAATCGGTTTTATGAGAAAAACCATTCATGATTACAAATTGAGGTATTTAGAACTAGAAAATCAAGCCCTGGATCTTGTGAAAGTAGTGGCGCACTTTTGGATGTACATATTAAATTCTCACGTCATTTCTTATGTTCCATCTTCACCAGTAAAGATGCTTTTGAATCAACAATTGAGAGAAGGAAAATGGGATAACTGGCTAGTGAAGATCCAAGAATATGATATTGATATTAAACCTTTAAAGGTTTTCAAAGGACAAGGTTTATGTAAGCTCATCACAAATAGTGATTCTGTGGATGGAATGATTTCAATTTCAGTAGGAGAACCATTGGTTGATTCAGAATGGTATGGAGACATTGTATTCTACTTGAGGTTCGGGCAGTTTCTAGTTACCATGAACCCTAAAGAGTGAAGGATCATATCATGTCACTGAGAGGGGGGGGAGTGAATCAGTGACACTATAATTTTATCAATTTTCTTTTGTTAAATCATAAAAAAATTTAACACAATATTTTATCGTGGAACCCAATTGGCAAAAACACAAACACTTTTCTATTTACTACAAAATTTTATTTTACATGTTACATAGAAGGAAGATGTTCTTCCTCTTAGATCAGCACCAACTGATCAAGATGCACCCACACCCTTGTTCACCAGCACCAACTAGTAGGAGGCTTCGACCCTCTGTTTAGTCAGCTGCAACTGACAAGGAAGCACCTACTCCCCTGCAGGCTCCAACCTGCTCTTGCACCACCCAACCACCCTTAATTTTTGAATCTGGAAAACTTGTGTATCATGTCTTCATTTCTTCTCTCTCTGCTTATGTGATTTAATATATCTTTTGATTCGGACTACAGAGACACTTTCTTCTCACCACTCTTTCTCGTTTATATAATCATCAAAACAGTGTGAGTTATAACGCATTGTGTCCTTTCGTTTGGACCATCGCACCTCTTCATTTAACTTAACCATAATCACTACAACTACTGCAAAAATTGAGTTATGTTGAGGTGCTTCCTTCAAACCATTACATATGATCGACAATGAAAAACCACGGTCTTATCAGCTTAAGCGATGTATAAGCTTTTACCTTTATTTTTCTTATTCCATATGACCACAGGCGGTGACCAAGCATTAGGTCAAGTGAGTTCTTGATCACTTTATCAAAATCAACAGTCACGTTTTAATCTCCTGATGATATGGACGATTCTCGTTTACTTCAAGAATTCGGTAATTCAACCTTCGTGACTTCCAGCCTCTTTACAAATCTCCCGAATAACAGACGTGTGTCCATAATATTCAACGGTTGAGAGTTCTCCTGAAATTTTCTTCAAATCGGACGAATCATGTCCACTTCGAGACTTCGAGGGTTCGGATAATCGTTGCTCCATTTTCCTTCAGAGTGATCACCTGCTGAATAAGTCATAAAACGGTGGAGACCGCTTGTTGTCGGTTAACACTTCCACTTACACTATCCTTCCACTTTACTTGATCAATGGTTGAGAACACTCCCGAAATTTTTATCAGATCGGATGAATCATGTCCACTTTGGGACTTTGGGACTTAGGTCATTTGTCGATGGTGAAAATCCTGAAGTAAAACTCTCGGAGTGACGTAACTTGTTGATGTCACTTGATGATGTGGAACGCGCCGAGAAGCTGCCACATGTCACTCAGATTCGTGATTTACACGTACCTAAAATGTCGTTTTCATCTTGACACTTGTCATTATCTGACTATGCCACATGTCCTTGCTGACATGGTCTACTGACGTGGATCTCTCGATGTGGCACATAGTCTTATCCTTGATCTAACAGTCAGGATATTTCCCAAAGTGTTCCTCTGATCAGACGACTCATATCTACTTCGGGACTTTGGATAATTCGATTTCTCCACTTCCCATTTCTCCCGAAGTGAGATTCCCTGAAGTGTAATCTCCTCACAACTTTTGACTCGAAATGAATGTTGTTCATTGATCGTGATATTGGATCGACGACTCCATCTATTTGCAATGTTGCTTTGCCCTTGTTTAAATCCAACGGCTCTTCTTCTTTTCTTATCATATTCTTTCACATAAAGTGATCCAATGGCTATTGGGAATTCGAGTATTTAGGATCTCAACCCTTTTTCCTTACTTATCCTATCCTTCCACTCAATTTGATCCATTGGTCGAGAATGGTCCTAGAGTAGATCAACGATCAGGGATGATTGCAGGGTCCCAACTAACACGACATTTAAAACCATCGTCGAGATCTGCAATGGAAAAACTGCTTGTTGATAGTGGAACTGATGCCAACCGTAGATCTATTTGGTTGGTGACAATTGACGAACTAGAATAATTGCAGGATTGGAATTAGCGCATTTTTTAATTCTCCCTTCACGCTCCACAATCAATCCATGCCCTTGATTTTTGCTTGCATATCCGACAGTCACAACTTAATCTGATCATTTGGTGGATCAACCATAGTTGTCAATTTTTGAGTCTATAAGATCCGATGGTCTAGAATAATTGTGGGATTGGAAATAACGCGTTGTTTAATTCTCCTTTCACTCTCTGCAATATATCCCTATCGTTGATCTAGCGTTTTTGTATCCAACGGTCCTAATATGATCTGATCATTGACTAGTCCTCCAGCGATCCTTCTCTTGTAATCTGATGGTCTAGACTCATTGCGGGATTGGGAATAACGCGTTATTTAATTCTCCTTTTTCTGTCTGCAATCCATCCCTATCATTGATCTGGCGCTTTTGTATCCAATGGTCCTAACTTGATCTGATCATGTTTTTTCAATGTGTATCATCTCTTCTGAGCTTTGATCTTCATTCGCTAACCCTCCTGAGCTTTAATCTCTTCACACTATCCTATTGTTTGAAATCAATGACAACACATTAATGACACTATGTCCAACAATCTCCCCCTTTGTCATTGATGGCAGCACATCAACTTCATACACAATCTCCCCCTATGATGATGCTTCACTCCTATGAAGTTACTCTTCCCCTTTGACATCAATGGAAAAAGGTTGCTTCCCCTATGGTAAAGCTCTGTATGTATGTATGCTTCTGACTGGAATCTAAACTCAAGTAACTCCTCCTACAATCATACTTTTCTTGTCATAATTGAATGACTCCTCCTGAATTTGATTGATGTCTCCCCCTGAATTGGTGCCAATTGATGCATTATTTTCTTGAGAGATTAGATTGGAAGAGGGATTACTCCCAATATTTGCCTGAGATATTCAAATACATATCTGCTTAAGGGTTTAGAGAAAATATCTGCCACCTGTTCTTGTGTTGGGATATTTTCCAATTTAATGTTCTTATTTTCAGCCTGATCTCTTAGATAGTGGCATTTTATGGGAATGTGTTTTGATTTGGAGTGTTGGACAAGGTTCTTGGAGAGACTTATAGCACTTGTATTATCACAGTAGATAGTAGTAGGTTCTTCAAACACTATTTTGATGTCTTGTAAGGTTTGTTTCATTCATTCCACTTTTGTGCAACATTTTGTTGCTGCAATATACTCAACTTCAGTACTAGACAGAGAAATTGAGGATGGTTTCTTGTTTATCCAGGCTACCAATGATTCTCCAAAAAATAATGCTCCTCCACTTGTACTTTTTCATTCATCTACACAACCTTCCCAATCTGCATCTGAATAGGCTTTTAAAGTGAATGAATCCTTGCTAGGGTACCACAAACCAAGATCTATGGTTCATTTCAAATACCTAAAGATTATTTTCACAGCTTGAACATGGCTCTCTTTTGGTTTTGCTTGGAATCTATCCACCATCCCAACAACTTGCTTGACATCAGGTCTAGAAGCTATTACATAGAGTAAACTCCCAATCATTTATCTGTAGTGTTTTGGATCTACTTTTTTGGACTCATCTTCCTTGCTTAGTTTGCATCCAACCATCATAGGTGTACTAACAGATTTGCAATCCTCTAACTAAAATTTCTTAAGCATATCTTTAACATACTTGGATTGATGGATAAAGAATCTTCTATTGGACTGTATTGTTTGTAATCCAAGAAAGAAATTCAGTTCACCAAGGAAGGACATTTCAAATTCTTGATGCATCCTCCTAGCAAAGTCCTTACTCATTTTTTCATCATCACTGCCAAATATAATATCATCAACATATACTTCCACAATAATCATGTTATTACCAACAATTTTACAATAAATATTATTGTCTGTTGATCCTTTTTTGAGGCCTTGTTTTTGTAAATAAGAATCTAGCCTTGTATACCATGCTTCGGGTGCTTGTTTTAGCCCATAGAGTGCTTTCTTTAGTTTACAGACATAGTCTCCTTTTTTAGTTAATTGTAATCCTTTTGGTTGCTCAATATAGACTTCCTCTTCTAATTTTCCATTGAGAAATTTTGACTTGACATCCATTTGGTACACTTTAAATTTTCTGTAGCTGGAGAAAGCTAAGAACATCCTAATTGCCTCTAATCTAGCCAGAGGTGAAAAGGTTTCTTCATAGTCAACTCCTTCAACCTGAGCATACCCTTTACATACCAATTTGGATTTGTTCCTGATTACTTTCCCATTCTCATCCATTTTTTTTTTATACACCCATTTAGTTCCAATGACATTTTTATTGTTTGGTCTTGGAACTAGTTCCCAAGTTTGATTTTTTTTTCAATCTGGTCCAATTCTTCAATCATAGCATTGACCCAATTCTCATCTATACATGCCTCTTTGATTTATGTGGGCTCAATATGTGACAAAAGTGTTATTTTTGTCTCATACAACAATTGTCTTCTCTTGTGCACTCCATTGCTCTTATTTCCAATAATCAGTTCTTCAGAATGATTCTTTTGAGTCATTCTTGAGGGTGTCTTTGTGTCTCTTCTTGGGGATTCTTCTCTTATCTCTTCTTCTCAACTATCTTCTTTGTCTTCACTAGAATCCATATCATCCTCTTCCCTTTCTTCTTTATTCTCTTCTACTTCTTTTGCTTGTGTACCAAATGACTCATCATCATCTTCATCTTCACTGTCAAGTATAGTCTCTTGATGTTTGATCCTTATCGTTTTTAAATCATCCACCTTGACATTTTCACTCTCAAAAATCTTATGTAATCTAAGATTGTAGAATCTATATGTTTTCTTGGTAGAAGCATATCCAAGAAAGATACCTTCATCAGATCTAGCATCAAATTTTCTGATTTTCTCATCAAGCCTTTTGATGTAGCACTTACTTCCAAAGACCCTGAAGTATTTTACCGAAGGAGCTCTTCCAAACCATAGTTCATAAGGAGTCTTATTACTATTAATACTGAGCTGACCTATGTTCAATATGTATATTTTTGTGCTTCCAGCTTCCCTCCAATATCCATCAGATAATTTTTCTTCATTGAGCATAGTCCTTGCAGCCTCCTGGACTGTTCTATTCCTTTTCTCAACAATCCCATTTTGTTGAGGTGTTCTGGCAGCAGAGAGTTGTCTTTTTATTCCATGGGTTTCACATAAGAGATTAAATTCTTTTGAGGTGAACTCATCACCATTTTATGATCTAAGACAATTGATTTTTGCTTCTTTTTCATTTTCAACAAGGGTCTTAAAAGCTTTGAATTTGTTAAGTGCTTCTGATTTTTCCTTGAGAAAACTTTTTCTTGTAGTTGGGTTTTTCCTTCTTCTTGTATTGTTTATTTTTTTCCTCTTCATCTTCAGGGTCCTCCTTGGGATCGGGACACTTGGAATAAAAATAGCCAACCTTGCCACAATTAAAACATTTGAAAGGCATCTTGCCTTTGTACTTCCCTGATCCTTTCTGAAGTTTTTTAATAAAATTGGCTTCTTCTACATCAGATTCTTCATGATGGTTGGATTGAGGTTTTTGCTTATGATTTTTTGTTTTCTTGAGCACCTTGAAGGTTGCCTCTCCTTGTGGGAGGTTCTCGTGACCTAATATTAACTCATAGGTTGTGAGGATTCCATACAATTCATCCATGGTGAGTTTATCTAGATTTTCTCGATCTTCAAGAGTGGACACTTTAGGATTGTATAGAATAGGTAGTGTTCTTAGTATTTTTTCAACTATCTCATTGTTTGAAATTCTACTCCCAAACCTCTGGTTCCATTAACAATATTATCAACTCTTTCGAAGTACTTTGAGATATTTTCTTCATCCTTCATTTTTAGACCTTCATATTGTACTTTGAGAGTTTGGAGTTTGGCCCTCTTTACCTTGGAATATCCTACATATATAGTTTCCAATTTATTCCAAAGTTGTTTTTCATTATTACAGTTTAGTACTTTAGCAAGGATTTTCTTACTCAATCCAGCTTGTAGTGTGTTTAAAGCCTTTGCATGTTCCCAAAAAAAATTATTGTCTTATGCTTCTATGGGAGTGTATTTTGGAACATCATATCCATTTTCAACTAATGTCCATACTTCCATTCCAATGGACATCAAATAGATTTTCATTCTAACACTCCAGAAGACATAGTATTCACCATCAAATAGGGGGATTTTTTATGACATCTTCAACTGTTGATCCATTCTGATGTATATTTCTCTTCAAGTTGTTTAAACCTTTTGTGAAGAAACCTGCTCTGATACCAATTGAAGGATCAGATCATGTCACTGAGAGGGGGGGGTGACTCAATGACACAATAATTTTATCAATTTTGTTTTGTTAATGTAAACAAAATTTTAACACAATATTTTATCGTGGAACCCAATTGGGAAAAACACAAACACTTTTCTATATACTGCAAAATTTTGTTTTACATGTTACATAGAAGGAAGATGTTCTTCCTCTTAGATCAGCACCAATTGATCAGGATGCACCCACACCCTTGTTCAACAGCACCAACTGATCAGGATGCACCCACACCCTTGTTCACCAGCACCAACTGTTATGAGGCTTTGACCCCCTGTTTAGTCAGCTACAACTGACAAGAAAGCACCTACTCCCCTGTAGGCTCCAACCTGCCTTTGCACCACCCAACCACACTTAATTTTTGAATCTGGAAAACTTTTGTATCATGTCTTCAATGCTTCTCTCTCTGCTTCTATGATTTAATATATCTTTTGATTCGGACTACAAAGACACTTTCTTCTCACCACTCTTTCTCGTTTATATAATCTTCAAAACAATGTGAGTTATAATGCATTGTGTCCTTTCATTTGGACCATCACACCTCTTCATTTAACTTAACCATAACCATTGCAACTACTTCAAAAATCGAGTTATGTTGAGGCATTTCCTTCAAACCATTACATATGACCGACAATGAAAAACCACGGGCTTATTAGCTTAAGCGATGTATAAGATTTTAACTTTATTTTTCTTATTCCATATGACCACAGGCGGTGACCAAGCACTAGGTCAAGCGAGTGTTTGATCACTTTATCAAAATCAATGGTCATGTTTTAATCTCCCGATGAGATGGACGATTCTCGTTTACTTTGGGAATTCGGGAATTCAACCTTCATGACTTCCAGCCTCTTTACAAATCTCTCGAATCATAGAGGCATGTCCATAATATTCAACGGTTGAGAATGATCCTGAATTATTCTTCAAATCGGATGACTCGTGTCCACTTTGGGACTTTGTCCTTTGGGACTTCAAGGGTTCGGATAATCAATGCTCCATTTTCTTCCAGAGTGATCACCTGTTGAATAAGTCATAAAATGGTGGAGATTGCTTGCTATCGGTTAACACTTCCACTTACACTATCATTCCACTGTACTTGATCAATGGTCAAGAACACTCCCGAAGTGTTTATCAGATCGGACGACTCATTTCCACTTCGAGACTTCGGGACTTAGGTCATTTGCTAGTAATGAAACTCCCTAAGTGACATAACTTGTTGACGTCACTTGATGATGTGGCACATGCCGAGTAGCTGCCACGTGTCACTCAGATTCATGATTTACACGTACCTAAAATGTCATTTTCATATTGACACTTGTCATTATCTGAATGTGCCATGTGTCCTTGCTAATGTGGTCTACTGACGTAGATCTCCCGATGTGGCACATATTCTTCTCCTTGATCTAACGGTCAAGATACTTCCTAAATTGTTCCTCTGATCAAACGACTCATATATACTTCAGGACTTCATCCTTCAGGACTTTGGGTAATTCGATTTCTCCACTTCCCAGTTCTCCTGAAGTGAGATTCCCCGAAGTGTAACCTCCTCACAAATTTTAACCCAAAATGAATGTTTTTTGTTGATCGTGATCTTGGATTGATGGCTTGATCTATTTGCAATTATGCTTTTCCTTGCTTTAAATCCAACAGCTCTTCTTCTTTTCTTATCTTATCCTTCCACTTAAAGTGATCCAACGACTATCGGGAATGCGGGTATTCAGGATATTATCCCTTTTTCCTTGCTTATCCTATCCTTCCACTCAACTTGATCCATCGGTCGAGAATGGTCCCGGAGTAGATCAACGATCAGGGATGATTGCAGGGTCCCAACTCTCATGACGTTTAAAACTATTGTCGAGCTCCGCAATGGAAAAATTGCTCGTTGATAGTGGAACTGATGCCAACCATAGATCTATTTGGCGGGCGATGATTGATGGTCTAGACTAATTGCAGGATTGGAGTTAACACATTGTTTAATTCTCCCTTCATGCTCCACAATCAATCCCTGCCCTTGATATGTGCTTGAATATCCGACGACCACGACTTAATTTGATCGTTTGGTGGATCAACCATAGTTGTCAATCTTTGAGTCTATAAGATCTGACGGTCTAGAATAATTGCGGGATTGGAAATAAAACATTGTTTAATTCTCCTTTCTCTCTCCGTAATCTATCCCTATCGTTGATCTGGTGCTTGTGTATCCAACGGTCTTGATTTGATATGACCGTTGACTAGTCCTCCAGCGATCCTTCTCTTGTAATATGACGGTCTAGACTCATTGCGGGATTGGGAATAACACATTGTTTAATTATCCTTTTTTCACTTCTCAATCCATCCCTTCTGTTGATCTAGCACTTGTGTATCCAATGGTCCTGACTTGATCTGATCATGTTTCTGCAATGCGCGTCATCTCTTCTGAGTTTTGATCTTCATTCGCTAACCCTCCTGAGCTTTAATCTTTTCCTATTGTCATATTGTTTGAAATCAATGAAAACACATTAATGACACTGTGTCCAACAAAGAGCGGAGAACATTGAATATGAAGGAAAATCAATATGTGATGATTGTTGATATACTGTTCAGAAGGAACTATGATGGTATATTATTGAGATTTGCTGATGAAAAAAAATCCCAAGAACTAATGAGGGAATTCCATGAAGGAATATGTGGTGGACATTTTGCACCTACGGCGACCGCCCATAAGATAATAAGAGATGGATTTTATTGGCCATCAATTTTTAGAGACTCATATGCCACAATAAGGAAGTGTGTATCTTGCCAGCAGTTTTTCAGGGAAAATGAAGAAATATGTGATGTTGTTACAACCTATAAATGTAGAACAACCATTCTTGCAATGGAGGATATATGTTGTTGAGCCAATAAATCCAAAATCGAGCAAGGGACATATGTAAATTCTCACTGCTACAGATTGTTTTACGAAGTGGCCAGAAGCAATGGCATTAAAAAAGGTTGATTCCGAAGAATTAATTAAGTTCCTCAAAGATAATATTTTGTCAAGATTTGGTGTCCCGGACAAATTTATCACTGATAATGGTTTGATTTTCATTAGTTCAAAATTTACAAAATTCTTTGGAGAATATGGAATTATTATGGGGCAATCATCGAATTATTACCCACAAGGAAATGGTCTTGCAGAATCCATAAATAAGACACTCATTCATATATTGAAGAAAAATATTGACAAGAACCAAAGGAATTGGAATTTGAAGCTGACTAATGCATTGTGGGCAAGCATAATGGCTCCAAATGATAGCACTGGGATGTCTCAATATACATTGGTTTATGAGAAAGAAGAAAAAATGCCAATCAGCCTCGAAGTCAATGCTTTGAATTTTGTGGTTAATACAAAAGATGCAGAAGACAATTCACTTATCCAAAGGAGAATTGTTGAAATTGGAGGAAGAACAAAGTAAATCCCTAAGTATAACTTCTTAGAGACAGCAAAGTGTCAAAATATATTTTGACCAGAATGCAGTTGTAAAGAACTTTCAGAGGGGAGAAATGGTGTTACTATGGAACAAAGCCAAAGAGAAACCATCGATGCACACCAAATTAGAAGCACTATGGGTTGGACCATACAGCATCGACAAGATCATGGGTTTTAATTCCTATATGCTTCAAGACATGAAGGGTAAAATATTAATGTTTCCTATCAATGTGCAACATTTGAAAGGTTTCTTCACCTAAAACTTTCTCGTTTCCCTATACATAAATTTTATTTTTTCATTTAGTTAGTTTGTATATTCGTACCTTTGACTCCATAGACCAATGGATGGAAGCGCCTGGTCATAAAGATATTGGATTCTTGACAACCCACGAGGGGTTATCATCCCACAGTTGGAGCCAGTTGTTGAGATCAATTCTCGCTTCTGAAATTTCCCTCCCTTTTCTATTTTCCCAACTTCGTTTTTCCATTTCTTTTCCCTCTTCTATACCTACCCACATTCCCATTTTATTTTCTCCTTTCTTTTTACCCTTTCTAGTTACCATACTTAGTCATATTTCAAAAAATCGGCGGGTTCGCGGGTCTTCATCTCCATCCATGTTCTTGTATCATGAGTTCGACCAACTGTCTTCTTATAATACAACTAACCATTTTTGCAACCGCGGGTTCACGGGTTCAAGATTTCATCTTCCAAGTTCCGCAATCTCCATTTTGCAACCAAGGATCCGTGATCTACATTATGAACGTCAAACTTTTTGGGGGTACAGATCCCCTAAGTATTTCATTTCTCCTATATCCAAGTCCGACCAACTGTTGTGCAACACTTAGCCTATTTTTTATCGTTAGCAACCGCGGGTTCGTGGGTTCACAAAAAGCCCCAAATTCAAATTACTCTCATATGTCCCCTCCATCTTCATTCTTTTTGAAATATGTGTTTAGTATGGTTTAATGACAATAACTGATTATGCAGGCTCCGTAAAGATCGTTGTTAATAAGCAATGGGATCGAGAATATTTTTCATTAAATTGAATTAACACACGATTTTCCAAGGGTTTTATTATTGTTATATCTCTGAAGGGATTCATTGCAATTTATTATTCAGTTGAAAGAACACTCTCGTCAACCTATGGCCACATCAGCTAGATAGAAGTTATGTGGTGATACTTTGAATATTTTTGGTTGTGAAAACTAGAACTTTCACTGGTCCATAGCATACTCCTATTACTCATCTCCTTCTGCACAGAAAGATATAATTTGGACACCAGGGATTGCTCGCGTAGGGTGTGTCCCTGAGGTATTCGACTATAAAGAACTGATTACATGGTGCGTTGAGAAGTGTGTACCAAGTCAGTGAATCATACAACTTCAAGATCATTCCCCCATATCTCTTTCACTGCAAGTGTTTCATAAGATGTTGAAGCTCCATGATCCAACACTTACCTTCAAAGGAGAGGATTGCAGATATTTTATGAAAAAACATGACAATGTCATGGATCTCTTTCCTGAGTTCTTGGGAGAATATCGTGGCTATTCCAGAAGATATCACCAGGATTCAGTTCGACTATTTTAAAAACCCCTTTTGGGAAATTGCTTGGTTGTTCACTAGGTTGACAGGTCAATAAAGCACTGTCACCTTTTCTCGCATGATTATTTATATTTTATATTTTACAGTTAAAGAGCAAGTTATCTTCGATTGGAGAAAATTGATTTCTATTGAAATCTCATCCTAATTTTCACATTATAAAAGGGAAAAGAAATTATTTATGGCTTCTTATTTGGTATTTGTGATAGTATATTGTTGTCAGTTTCCAAAATTGACTATCTGTAAGAGGGTGAAGTGTGAAATTGATCCAGTTACCTTCTGGTATTAAGCATTGTGGAGACACAAGACTTCTTTGGATTTTTACGAAGTTTACAATGATTTCATTTCAGTTTTCAAAGGGTTGTTGTTTGGTAAAATTACCCCTGGGATATCAGAACAGGAAATTAAATTCTTGGAGAAAAAGGGAATGTTAGAGCAGATGGAAAATCACAGTGTTATCAGGATATTTTGTTCCAAGGAAAATCCCTCTTTTCTTCCATACCATGTATCTGATAAATTGTTTATTACGGAAGTGGCAAGCCAATACAATTTCTGGTTTCACTTTTTCCATGGAAAATGGAAAAAGAAATCCATCCCCTTGCCTTGGAAAATCATAGACTTTGTATTCAGGAATATAAGCAAAATCATAGATGATTTTAGGGCCTAAATTTTGCAAATGGGATAATTTTCCATGGTTTTTCCCAAAAAAAGATTCGCTAATTTCCATTTTTTCTAAAATTGATCCACCCTAATTCCATAGAATATAATTATTTTACCTTAAAAATCACCAATATTTGATAGAAGCTATATTAAATCCTTATAAATTTGAATATTTTTACAAAACTATCACCAAACATTTTACATTTTGCATATTAAGGACTAGTAAGATTAGCCCATGTTTCTACATTTTAATATAAATTTTCATGCTTAAAATTATCCCTGAACAAAATTGATGAGTTTGCGAATCACTTCCATAATGTAAATCTAAAATATGTTGAAAATATAAAGGGGTTTAACCCTAAGAAAATCTTTGTGGAACATATGTTTTCAGTAGGATTCAGCAACTCATTCATTCATATTATTTTGAGTGAAGAAGAATACAACAACCTAGGTGCTCCTGCACACAATGTTGGTGACTTGGAAACAATACTTAGTACTAACAAGTTTTACAAGAAAAAAGGAAAGGGTCCTAGTGAGAAGAGTGTTGAGTCTCCAGTTATTACTCCTAAAACTACCACATCTTGGATCAATGCTCTTGCGACCCACCCAACTAGGAAAGTTACCAACAGTAGTTCAAGTGTCGGAGGAGAAAAGAATCCCCCCCCCCCCCCGGAAAAATTGAGAGCTCATGATCCAGGTGGATATCGGTGGCCACCCACCTTTTCCAACTGGCTCAAAACAGTTTTCTAGAAATTTTGGTAATTTACTATTTTTAGCAGTTTTCACTTCCGGAGCCGTTTTGAGGCCCTAAACGATGTTTTTTGGGGAAAATAGGTTTCCAATATGCAAGTTTCTTTGACATTTCACCTAAAATTAATCTCCTCGATGATACCTTTCCAACGGGCTATCATATGCCTAAAATGGAGATCGTATGCAAAAGTTACGACCCATGACTTTTGGCGCTTTATCTCCTATGGTTAGGTTTTTGGATGTCTAGGGATTTTTTGAATTCCTGCTTATTGTAAAAAGGCATTTAGAGCCTCATTGTAATCATCTTCTTGCGAATGAGTGCAGCTGTCACATCTCTTCTCAGAGATAAGACGCCACCATTCCAGTAAGCTTGTTTCCGCTGCATTTTACAGGTTCAGCTTATTTCGTTATTGAATAGAAAACCAGTTTTACTGTATCTTTGTTATTTTGTGTTAAGCATCTGTTAATAATCTGTAGTCATTTTGTTCTACCCATAAAATATGGATTAGTGGTATCAGAGCGGTCTGCTCCTTTTTTTCTTAATGCATGTACCCAACGAGGTCGGAGTACAAAGAGTTGGGTCTCGAGCTTGTTTCTCTTGAGGAAAAAGGCTCTCGCACACCCAAGTGACCTCTCATGGCAGGAGAAAATAAATATGATGGGACAGGATATCCTTTCAAACTGTTGATTGAGGAATCCCTCATGCAACAGAGGAACAAGATGATTGATAGTTTCACGCAAATCCTTCGGCGGCTACCAATAGGCGACACATCTTCTTCGAGCGGAGGTGTATCCCCCTTCAAGGTACAAATAAACTTCGATATTCCTATATTTGAAGGTCAGATAGATGCAGATGTTGTAGACAAGTGGTTGAATCTACTAGAAGGATATTTTTCTATCCATAACTTTTCGAATAGAGAAAATATTACTTTTGCGCTCCTCAAATCCAATCCACATGTCAAAGATTGGTGGGAAACTTTCTGTGAGAAAAAGGAAATAGAGGAACCCTCATTATTTACAGTCATGACCACCGGGGAATCCTTCAGGGATATTATTAAGGAACAATACTACCCTGTCAGAATTTATGACGACTTGTATACCAAATGGACCACACTGCGGCAAGAAAGAGACCAAGCAGTGCCATATTTCACAAATAGATTCCATACCTTGCACACCAAGTTGGGTATCAAAGATTCAGAGCGACATCTAGTGCTCAAGTATCATAGTGCTCTACATAGATACATCCATACCGAAATGGAATTTCTAGACATCTCATCCTTGAGCGTGACCTACTGATATGCCGTCAAAATCGAGCAGAAGCTCAAACAAAATACGCGGCAATTTGGGCCTAGGAACCCCTCGCAACAAAAGCCAGGAAGGGCAGACCCAACCCACAGAACAAAGGACAGAGAAAATATGGAAAATATTAGGACAACCATTCCAAGCCGCAAGCAAAGAAGGACACCAGAAAGACAAAGAAAGATACCGAAAAGTGGTGCGACTTCCATAAGATCCCTTGGCATAACATTGTTGATTGTCGCTCAAAGCAGTCGTTGGTGGTCGAAGGGAAAGCCTCTGAATCAGATGTGGATTCTGACTCTAAGCCAGAACCAAAAAGGGGAAGACGGATCATTGACGTGGAACTCAGTGCCACCATTTATACCACCAAACTCCATCCTGGTGAAACAGACAAGCTAGTAGAAGGAGAGCGTCTATTCCATTCACAAATGTGGGTAAAAGGAACCCCACTGCACTTCATCGTTGATAGCAATAGCCAGAAGAACCTCATCTCAACAGAGGTTATCAAGCGGCTGGCCCTGCTGACAACGTCACGCCCACAACCCTACACCATTGGATGGCTCTGCCAAGGAAGTGATCTCCGCGTCAGCCAACGGTGTCGACTGTCATACGACATCAAGCCCTTCAAAGATGAGGTATTGTGTTATGTTGTTTCTCTCGAAGTTTGTGATGTTCTTTTGGGCCAACCTTATTTATGGAAACGTCATCATGTATATGAGTCTAGGCCTCGTAGTGTTATTATTACTTTGAACAGGAAATTGTACAGGATACTCAAGGCAATCCCACCTAGTGCTATTTCCTTGATCTTTGCTAAGCAATGTAGGAAGGTCATCTCTCAGACGAGGAAGTTTTCCTTCTTCGTGATTCGCTCTCAGAATAAGTGAAAGATCACAGCCACATCCAGGGTCTCTACAGTCGACCTCTCCACATAGCAGAAGCAAGTAGATAAGGTCATGGAATAATACTCAGATATCTTCTCCTCACCTACCGAGGTACCTCTGCACTTCCAGGTAAAGCACCCCATAGATCTAACTGATCCGTCAGGATTTTTTAATGACTTATGGTTGAGTTTTAATTTTGCATGCGTTAATTAACCATTTGAGAAACTTAGTGAAGGAATGAGGAAAGAAGAGGAATTATGACATCCATATACATATATGAAGATCTGAAATGAAATGATAGACAGCAAACCATAACACGCATATTGATAACGGAGTTCGGCACAACTTTGCCTACGTCTCCGGGCCTTTTCTTTGTGGGGGAGGCTTCTTTATTTCTGTTCAAATGCTCAAAAGTACATCACTGAAATGCCAAATGGATACAAGACTGATCTAGTTATGTTCTTCCAGATCTCAAGAACCCATCAAAGAAAACGGCATGCAAAACAGACGTCTGGAGCTCCCAGAAATGATCCGACAGCGTCTCCTCCTCAAAAGCTTCTCTGCCTCAAAATGGCTTTGGCTTGGCTTCTCCTCAGCATAATTCTTCTCTGAATTCCCCAAAATTTGTCCCCATGGCCTCAAAAAGGCCTTGGTTATATAGTTGGGAAGGTAGTTGCTCATCTCCAACTTCATCCAAGAAGTTAGGCTCCAAAACTACCCAATAACTCCCAAAAATGGATTAATTACATTAAAAATGGGCTAAACAATAATTAAAACCCAAAAAGCAGTTAAAAACCCACTTAAAAAACTATAATATAGTTAAATTTCGGGCTTATCCCCCTTCCCTTGAACGCGCGCTCCTTTTGAACGGTCACATGAAGCTCCATGTGGCCGAGCGCTAGCCCTTGGGCTATGCGCTGGCCCCTTCTGCACTCGGCTCTTGGTCGCATGTATATTCCATATGGCCACGGGCCATAACGGTTTTAAACCGCCCACGCATAACCATTGTAACCATAGGACCCAATGTAATACGCGCGCCCATCATATGGTGAATGGTCTTATGGGTATTCACAAAAGACCACGGGCTGGGGCTAAGCCCCAACCCGACCCCCGCGCCAAATACACAATTGTTTGAATTTAAATATAATCCAAAAGGTTATGTGGTAAGCAATAATGAGAGGGCGCAATGGTCGGCCAGACTTGGTTAAATCACTGCCAAAGGAGGAGGTCACGGTTTCGAATCCTAGCGACGCCATAAACTTTTACACATAAATGAACAGCCAACCACGGGGTGCCACGTGGCAGCCCATGATTGGGCCACGTGGCACCCAATCATTTGACCAAATAATTGCCACGTGTCGCAATGTTATTTTTCGAAATCTGCCAAGTCACCTTGCCACGTCAGCCCTACCGTATGGCTCTGTCACCTGCCACATCATTGTACGGTCGCCACATCAGATGATGACGCCACCCGTGCCATGTGTCACCCTTCCAGTGGTGACACGTGTCACCTTGGGATTGGCCCAACTGTATGCCCAAAAGTCCAAATCTGCCTGCCACGTGTCACTACCCGAGGCTGTCACGTGTCGCCTGTACGGACCTGCCATGTGTCATCTGTATGGACCTGCCAGGTCAGTGTACGGACATGCCATGTCAGCGTCCGTACGGACTGTACAGACTGCACAGTCAGCAAAAAAAAAAAAATTGTATGTTTGACTTTTCGGACAGAATGTGATATCTTCTCCATACGGACTTCGTTTGACAAAGTAAATATACCACCAGAATCAGGAAGATGAGACGGACGCAATGGTGTTGGTTTCGTCGGATTCTGAGCACTTTCATTTTTGAGCATTTTTCAAGCCCTGTCAGGCTTCTGGATCCGATTTCGAATCACACCTCCCCACAATAAGACCTTTTGGTCCCCAAAAGGTTACTAACCAATCAACAAGCTCAAGATAGGCCGCCCGACTTGCTCTTTGTCTCTGAACTAAAATGATTACATTAATGGAAGCAAAATACAATGAAGTTGAGACATCCACTTCTGGCAGAACCAAGTGACTGGTTTCTTTCCTTCATGATGTTCCTCTTGCTTCACTGGTAATCCTTCCTCCTTTGTGAGTACATGCAAAATCCTTTTGTCCTTCCTTGGACAAATCTCGGGATTAAGCTTCCAACAACTAGCCTTTTGATGTCCACTCTTGTTGCAAAACGTGCAATGAGTTTTTGGCATCCAAACCTATTTACCCTTCTCTTTCTTCCGTTGTGTACTTGAGCCTTTATGTCGTGTTTCCTTCCTGGTCGACATAGGTTTCCTGTACAAATTTTGTCTCTTCCAACACTTGGCAACACAATGCTTAGGTGAATGACAATAAGTACATGGA
>JZKD02S1948028.1:132045-144952 GCA_000966675.3 Picea glauca | reverse complement strand
ATCTGCTTCCTAGAAGCAATCATTTTTCCATTGATTTTCGTAAGTTTCGATTAAAACTTGCAGCTTGTAAATCATGTAAATAAATGAGACTTGTATATATTCTGCTTAAATACAATTACTATAGTTACATTTGAACATATGTACATATATATAGTGTGTTTAGTAATTAGTTAGTTATATCTCTCTTTTATTCGTTTCTTTTAGGATTCTTAGATTGGCTAACGGGGCCATTAAACCCGTCAGAACGAGTTACACCAAACGGCTTGGGTTATTTAGACAACCCCGGACTGGACTCGCTCTTCCAGTTGACGGACGGTCAATTTCGCCGGTCAACAGGCAAGGAGATTCGGAAGAGTTTTGCCAAGCCTCTTGATTGTAATTTGTAAGCCTTTAATTTTATTAATAGAAGATGCACATAACTTTCCCCCCTAATTGATTATATATGATCGTTATTATCTTCATAGAGAATCAATATTTTCCTATCTCATGTTATGATTTTAGATATGTTATTAATTCCTATATGTTAGATTTGATCTCACGAAAGGTATTCATGTGTCCATGTGTGTAGATCCACGTTTGTGCAGATCCACATTCGTGAAAGTGAAGGACATCTTCAAAAGAACAAACAATTAATGAGTGTGCATGGACAATCATCGAATCATCAAGTAAGTTTTGTATCTTGTTATTGCATAGATATATTCATGTATGATTCAAATCTAGGAAGGTCTATCGATTGTATCTCTATTTATGTCTTAGGTATAGGAAGAGCCTAAGGGAGGTAACTCTTGTAGGGTATAATTATCCTACAACACTTAGATCCTTGTGAAAATAAAATTTTAGTAAATGGTAGTGGTAGAGGATTACAAAATTAATGGTGTAGCATCCTCAGCCCCAAGCTAGGGAATGTCGCATGAAATTTATAACTCTAATACCATTAATTTAAATAAAATTTCTCTACATATGCATAAAATTATACAGAGTACAACAAATATATACATGTATAATAATATAGGGAAAACCCATAACATAATACACATGTATTCACATAGTAATTAAATAAAATATATAGAAGACACTTATCTTTTGTAAAAAGATACCATTGCTTACAGACCTCAGAATTTCCACCCATCCATAGACTCTGCCATGCATAAAATCTCAACATTAGGTCACCCTCGAGCTGGGGCTAAAACTCCACCAAGGCGAAGGAATATTAAGCCAGACTAAGGTCCATCAATAATAGAAAATCTCAGACTAAGGTGCCAACTCTAGTAGACAACCTATAGCCTCTCATTCCCCACATGTTTGTCCCACCCCAGGAAGTGTGCCCCTTATTTGCTCAACAACCCTTCGGCTTCTCCACTTCCCTTCCGAGGCTTCAACAAAAGGTTGGACATGAAGTCGCAGAGCCCTGTAGCTGCAACTTGGCACCTTAGTAAAACAATTCCCATTAGTTCTCTCACCTAGAGAGAATGCTTATGGAATTGAAAACCCACTTCTTCAATCACACATGAGCCTGACAACCCACCTCTTCAGCTCAATTTACCAAGTTCACTGGATAGAAATAGCTCCCAAGCTTCCCAATAGCAGGTATGGTTTATGGATGCATAGTGGTACAAATGGTAGGAGAGAATGATGGGAATAATGAGAGAATGAATGGTCAAAATGTATTAAATTCCCCAAATATATGTGCATGTTCCCAACTTGACACTTGTCTTGTTGGGAACTACCTTGGGCCAACTTTCCCCCCACCTTGGGTGATACGTCCCCATCATTAGGAACTTAGGGACTTAGAATAAAATATTACATAATTAGACTTTAACAAATATTATAATAATATTTCCTTGGCTTAAGCCCCCTTGGATTGGCCCATTTCCTAGACTCTTATCCCCCCTTTCCCTTTCTAGTGGAGTTTATCCCCCAATAATCTTTTTGTTTGGTTGTTCTGCATTAGTGATGTATTTCTATTGATATATGAGTGTGATTTCATAGTACAAACATAGGATAACTGGCCTTTTTTCTTCTAGCTCTCCAGCCTAATTACCACACAAGCACTCTCGCCTCAAAATACATATATACAAAGGCTCTCTGGCCCAAAATATCTTGTCTCATTGTTCTATATGTACATTTACATTTATATTTACAATTGGGGTTCGACCTAGGGGTATTACATTCCCCTCCCCCTTATTTATTCATTGTCCTCAATGCATTATATACACATGTACAATCAAAATCTTCAAAAGTCTTCAAAAATATGTGGGTACTCTTCCTGCATGACATCTTCATGCTCTCAGGCTGCGTCCTCAAGACCATACCAAGTCCATTGGACATTTACTATCCATATGGCTCGATTCTAGCGTTTCTTGATCTTTCAGTGCAATATGTAAACCATTTTCACTTGAAGGTCTCCTTCTTGCTCCACTTGAATCACATTACAACCAATTACATGATTAGCATCGAGCAGATACTTTTTAAGAAAAGACACATGGAATACATTATGAATATGCATGGATGTATGTAGTGCAATCATGTATGAAACATGACCAATCCTCTCTAGGATTTAAAATGGCCCACAATAATGTGTTGCCAACTTTGAACAATTCCCCAACTTCAAGGAACTTCTTTTGGCCTTCACTTTCAAGAACACATGGTCACCCAATTTAAACTCTCAGTGAGTTCTACATTTATTTGCATAGATTTTATGCCTGTCTTGAGCAGCCTTTAAATTTTTTTTTATCTTCACCATTTGTTCTTCCATATCTCTGAGCAATTATGGCCCAACCACTACTATGTATGTTGGGTTGTCCCGACTCACTAGTGTATTGCATTTTCTTCCATAAAGTGATTCAAATGGGCTCATCTATAAATATCCTTGATACCCATTGTTATAAAAAAAAACTCAACCAAATAAAAATAATCTTCCCATTTCAATGGTTTATCCATCACATACAATCCTCAACATGTCCTTGATCACCTGGTCGACTCTTTCTATTTTCCCATCTGATTATGGATGATATGTTGTACTAAAATTCAGATTTGTCTGAAATCATTTGAAAAATCCCTTAGAAAAGTTTGATATGAACTTGGGATCTTTATTAGAAATAATTGTCTTAAGCACACCATGTAGCTTGGAAATTTCTCTCATGTAGATATCTGCAATGTCGGTTGCCTTGTGAGTGAGTTTTAACATAATAAAGTGAGCAGCTTTAGTAAGTTTTTCCACCACCACCATGATGGAATCATGTTGTTTCGTTGTTCTGGGAAGTTTGGTGATGAAATCAATTGTCACAACTTCACATTCCCACTCAGGAATGGCAATGGTTGTAGCAAACCAGTTGGGTTTTTGTACTCAACCTTAACCTTTTGACATTCCAAACACCTGGCTATATAATCAGCCACCTCCTTCTTCATACCTAGCCAAAATTATTGGCTTTTGACTGCTGCAATTGTCTTCAGGTAAACCAAGTGCCCAACATAAGGCACATTATGCCTTTCTTTTAACACTAGATTTTTCAACTCCAGTGAATTAGATGCAAAAAATCTACCCCTATACATGAGGATTCCATCCTCTCTTAGATCATAGTCTTCGATTTTCTACTCCAAATTACCTTGTTGTAATTTCTCTCTTGTTTCCATGTATTGTTGATCTGATTTTGCAGCTTCTAAAATTATGTCTTTCAGATCATATTTATGCATGCTAATGGTTGTAGCATGAATCTCATGCACTCTCCTATTGTGTGGATCTTCCACCTTATTCTCTTTACCTTTGATATGCTTTATATCAAATTCATGCTCACTAAGGAATTCTAACCATCTGCTTTTCCTGGCATTGAAAGTTGGTTGTCCAAACAAATATTTCAAACCACTATGGTATGTCCTCAACTCAAATCTATTTCCCATGAGGTAGTGCCTCCACATATTCAAGGCATGCACTATGGATACCAATTCTAAAGCATGAGTATCATAGTGCCTGTCATGCTCTTTTAATTTCCTTTATTTGTAACATACAACATGCCCATTCTGACTAAGGACTCCCACAATCCCTTCTTTCCATACATCAGTATGCAAAAAAATCTTCATGTGGATCAACAATTCTCAAAATTGGTGCACTTGTCAATAAATATTTCAAGTGCTGAAAAATTCTTTCACAGTCAGGTGTCCACTCAAATATTACACCCTTTTTTGCAAAGATGTGATTAGGTGTGAAATCTTTGACAATCCTTCAACAAATCTTTTGTAGTAACCTACAAGTCCCATGAAAGATCTCACCTATGATACATTATTTGGTATTGGTCATACCTCAATGGTGCTTATCTTTTTCGGATCCATTGTTATCCCTTCCTCCGATATGATATGGCCCAAATAATGTTTTTTCCTCTAATAAAATGAGAACTTGCTAAACTTTCCATACAACTGATGCTCCATGAATACTTGTAGCACCATCCTCAAGTGCTACTCATGATCTTCTTCAGACTTAAAATAAACAAGTATGTCATCCAAGAATACAATGAAAAAATTATCTAAGTAATATCTGAAAATACCATTCATTAAACACATGAATACAGTTGGTATATTTGACAACCCAAATGCACCACTGTGAACTCATAATTTCCATACCTTGTTCTAAAGGTTGTCTTGATGATGTCTTCTTCTTTAATTATCACCTAGTGATAACATGATATGAGGTCTATCTTGGAAAATATCTTTGCATCCTTTAGTTGATCGAAAATATCATCTATCCTTAGAAAAATATACTTGTTCTTCATTGTCACCTTATTCAGTTACCTGAAATCAATGCAAAGCCTCAACGTTCCATCCTTTTTCTTCACAAACAACACTGGGGCACCCCAAGATGACACACTTGGGTGTATATATCCTTTCTTCAAAATTTTCTCAACATGCATTTTCCACTCCTTTAACTCTAGACTACTCATCCTATAAGGAGTCTTGGATATTAAGGCTGCTCCAGGCATCAAATTTATAGAGAAATTAATATCTCTCTTGGATGGAAACCCCAATATTTCTCTAAATACGTCTTCAAACTCTTTTAGGACAGCATAGTCTTCAATGTTTGGCACTTTGTCCTTAGTTTTCTCTTCCATGTGTGCTGCAAATAATTGGCATCCTTTCCTGAAGCTTTTCTTCAGCTTCAAGGATAAAACTTCTATGATAGTGACTGCCCTGGGAATACCATGAATTGTCCTAAAATTCCCTTCCTCATCCAAAAAAGTGAATTCCCTATTGTAACAATCTAGGACAGCATGATGTTTGTCCAACCAATCCATACCAATTAGGTAATCATATGAACCCAATGGTATGATATTCCAATCTACTCTTGTGTTCAGTTCATTCATGTCCATTGTACACTCTTTAACTATCTCACTAATTCTTCTTTTAGCTCCTGTAGACAGCTCCACCAACCAAGATTTCCCAAGCTTGCATCTTGGCAATTGAAATATTTCCACCATATTAGGATCTAGATAACTATGAGTAGCTCTTGAATTAATTAAAATACCAATGGGTTGGTCATTAATATTACCTTGCACTTCAATCATGTGGGACTGAAACTCGACTTTCTTGTTATCTAAGGCTATGTAGATTCATAGTACATTTATGCCCATGTATTCAATTGTATCAACCTAATGTTCATTATGAACGATCCTCACTTTTTCATCTCTATGAAAGAAAAATCTATACATGTGGTCTCCCTCACAACCCCAACATTTCATAGGTTGTTATCTTGGCCTTTTCCCCATTGTCTCTGTCATTCTAGGCTCCTTGGAAGTTGGTTGTCCCTGAAAATTATTTCTGAAGAATAGTGGCTTGGTCCTCTTCTTCCTCTGCTCCGTCTTTCTTTTCTTCTTGTCTTCCCAAGCCTTTTGAAAAGTTGGTCTTGCTCTATATTGATCATAGAGACATTGTCTCTCCTTATTGTTTCATCCAATGTATTGGGATCACCATACTGTATCTTATCACTAAAAATTGATGGCAGCCCACTCAAGTATCGTTGAATCTTGACTTTCTCATCCTTGATGAAGTCAACATATTTCAGCATCTATAAGAATTTTCTTTCATACTCATTCATGGTCATACTTCCAAGCTTGAGTTCGAAGAACTCCTTCATCTTCTTATCATAGTAATGCTTGGTTAAGTAATTCTTTTGAAAACAACTTTTGAACTTCTTCCAAGTAACCTTCTTCTCATCAATGTGTTTCACTTGCACAAATTGGTCTTGTTATGCCCATTTTGTGGGATAACTAAGGAGATCATGTCTCGAGGCCCTCGGGTTGCGGATATGGAGTGTCGGGAGACCACATGACTAGCAGTGTCCACTTGCACATATGGAAGCCCACTCTATCACCACATTTTGGATCCATCATCAGTGCATCCACCACATTAGCTAGCTTTTGGAAGGCACATGAGTCTTGCTCCATGCGGTACAAGTCGGGTATTGCAGTAGGTAATCACCCTAATATTTGAGGCATTTAAGCATGTTGTATTGAAGTTGATTTTGATTATAGAACACATGCTTGGAAATTATGCTTATGACCCTATTTCACCTTGGTGAGTGTCATCGATTTCCTAGTAAGTGGCCAAATTTTGGGGAAGGGGTGCAACTGGGGGTCCCTTGAGGGGTCATCGTACTATTCTCGACCATACTTATCACTTTTCATTCATTGCATTCCCATCACATTTCCCCCTTCTAGGACCTTTGACTTTAGTGACCCAAGAAGGGTATGTACCTCATTTCATGGGAAGAAGGGGTTGAAGGCCCAAGGGGATGGTGGCTGGAAAAAGATAAAAGCCTAAAATATAAACCTTCTAGATGCTCTCCCAATCATATATTGGGAATGATGAACTGCTTCTCTCAAAATAATTGAAGGCCTACAAAATATCAAACACATAATAAATATCCCACTTAAATTAAAGACTAATACTAGTGTGTTATAACGCTTTGATGGTTATACCCATGGCAAATTGTGGACCTCTTATTTCAAGTGACATTGTGTTATTGTCCCCCAAACTAATCAATTCAATATTGGGAGTACACACGTGTTTGAATCATTAATTAATTAATAAATGGCAATAAATGGGCTTGGAAAAAGGTTGCATTGAAGAAGAAAGTGCAGCACACCCCCTACAAAGGCACCCATAAATGAGATAATACAAGCCCTTGTATGTCATGAAACTCATTGACCTATGAAGTCTAATCCCCTATCCATCTCATCATCCACTACATGACTTTGAAGGGGCATCCTTGGGAGCATCCCCTACTAGAGGATTTTGGTTTACCCAATAGGGATTTTATGACACCCCTCTCGTACCTAAACTTGGTCAATTGTATAGGGTCTTTGAGAAAAATTTTAATTTGATGAGGTAGTTTTGATGTACATGTTTAGGTGCCTTGTTTATTAGATGTGGTTTTCACTTGCCATTATATTTTGACTTGAGATCCTTAGAGGGTGTACCCTTTTGTTTTATAGGACCTTGTTTGGTGGACAGTATTGGAGGAATAATCCTAGCTTAGGATTCCATGGGGCTTGAACCCCACAAGTTGGATGCCAAGGAACCACATGCCAAATCACGATGACTTTCCTTTGGAGGCCTAGAAGACACCTTGGAGGACATTGCCTATCCCTCCTAGTATATCCTAGTTAGCATTTGCTTACCTTGGGGAGTAAGAGGGTTTACACTCCCAAGGAGATATCATTGTTAGCTCTTTATTTTACTTGACTCCATAACCCAATATCTAAAGGCACTAGTATAATTGCATTGGAGAAATAAAATATTGCATTGGTTAACGTGAAATTAAGTAATTTGGAGGTTGTCTAAATTGGAATCAATTATTTGTTGTATATGCTTGCTTGAGCCACTAGGGCATCATATTTAGCTAAGTGCTTCTTGTTTCCATTACAAATTTTTCATCTACGTCCATTAGGGATACATAAACCCTGACACATTTTCATTCATAACTTGCTTTCCAACCGTCATAATTTGCTAAAAGTTTGCCAAGTTAATCTACTAGGCCTAGCGCAACTTTTGGGTGTGCTCTTTGTAAGTTTTGGTGGTTGGATTTACTGTTGTAACAACTTGTTTTCTACAGCCATAAGGCTGAAAAATATCTCTAAACACTCTTTATTGCAGACTTGTTTCATTGTTAAACTCTTGTGCTTTCATTCTTGAGTATCACTAGTGTTTATCTAACTTATATCTTGCATCATTTGTTGGACTTTTAGAAATTTTTTAGCAGCTTTAACACTTGTTTTGTTTCTGATATACATTGGTCTTTACTATTGTAATTAGGGATAGAAATCCTAACTTGCTTGTCCATCTAACATTATACACATATACTCAGCTTGTTCTTGTGTCTCAAACATGTTTATCATTCTTTGCAAGTGTTCTTATCTCTTGGAAACCATTGGCTACCACCAAGATTCTTTCCCAATCCTTTTTGTATCTTCTATATTGACCTATAGGGGGACTTTCCTTTATCTCTTCACTTTCCATCTCATTTCCCCAGGGTCGCCAAGATTCCCCCTTTGAAGTGATTCTATCATCTCTAAAGTGACGAGAATACCTACCTAAGGTGATAGTGGGTAGGTTTTCTCAAAGTTGTCACCATTTGGTGGTTGGGTCGGGCTTTTCCAAACCTACAACTTGTGCGATAACATTTTGGCGTCGTTTGCAAGGAGGATTTTGAATCCTCTTCTGAACACTAACGACACTTTGGCAAGCTATACCAAAGCCTTTACCCCTATATTTCCTAGAGACTCCACTTGAAGGACATTCCCCTTCCACCCTTGATGATCCTTGATCTCATCTGGCGACTCCACCTTCCAAGAAACCACCTTTCCTTGATTACCCTTTTCATCCTTTGATGATCCTTGAGCTCATCTAGCAACTCCATTGAGTTACTTTCCTAAGTGATGGAAGTATGTCTATGTGGCAGTTCCATGAGGCATACAAAGCCCTAGATATCAAGGATGTTTATTGGTATCTGAATAAGTGCCCGATGTATTGGCTTGAATCCATCCGAAATTTTGATGGAAATCCTTCCTTATCCATTGCACAGATTGTCATGTTCACCCAACTTATCTTATACTTATATTGTGATCAAGATGATGCAATGATAAGGTTTTCTCTCTTATCACTTGGAGAAAAACAGAGAGACTGGCTTAGACAATCTTGTAAGCCCAGAAGTATATCTTCTCCAATGGCCCTTGTCCGAGAATTTCTTAATCATTGGGGCCCTAGAAGTCAAAATTTTGAAGATACTATTCAGGATCTCAAGGATGCCTTTCTATGTGCAAATATTCCCTATGGAATTATCATATGCTTGAAGGAGACCCTCCATTTAAAGTCCAATGAGATAACAGTTCTAGAAAAAGAGGATGATAGTAATGAGGAAAGTTTTGAGTGCCTCAAGGAAAACATACAAGAAGACAATGAGTTATGTGAACAATTACTTAGGCATTGACATAATAAAAACTTCCTGGTTAGATTTTGTGTACAAAGAAAGAATAATAAAATTATATCCTTCAAAATTATGAGAGGCAGCCTACCTTGAACATGGCATGGGAGATTTCCATTACCTATTTCAAAGTAAATTCATTATGTGACGTTGTGACAAAGAAATATGGTTGCCAAGAGGGATTTCCAATTTAGGATCAATTATTCTTGATGCCTGAAGAAGTCTCAAGACTCATTGAAGATCAAGATAAACTTTTTCTCACAAAGCAAGAGAAAAAATATCCTTGTGAAGATGAAGCACTTACGTCTGCCCTCCCCCTTGATGAAGACACCCATTTTTGTGTTCCTCTTGCACATCAAAAGGGGGATATGGCAAGTTGTAATCCTTTTGAAAACTTTGATGATGCTTTATTCCATGATTTTGGAAATGAAAAAAGAGGAACCTAATGAATTGCAACATTCTGATGAGCAAAAGGAGACATTGGTATCCATGCTTCCGATTGATGAAGATGAAATCGTTCAGCCTTGTTTTCCCCCTTCACATGAAGATGATGAAATGATTAGTCCCAATGATACAAATGTGTTTATGAAGGACCTGTCTAACATGAATAGTCTACACGTTGATGATTTCATATAGGTTGGGAGACATAGATGGAATTTAGGTTGCTTCATCATTGATAGAGATCCCATTTACGACATTGAAGGTAGCCCTCAAGAAAAAGGGGTTGAAATGTCATCTTCAGAAGACTGGTCTTCGTACACATATGATTCAATTTTTTGGCAGCCCGATGATGATATAGTTACAAACTTATTTCTTCAATTTGAAGACAACTTATCGCAATGTGCCTAAGATGATCCTTAGCCATCCCTTGAGATTTGTGATGAGTATCCTTTCAGCGACCCAAGCTTGTTCTATGAAGATTTTCATCCACTCTCATGCTCATATTTTGATCGACACCAGGTCATGGCCAGTCCAGAAGAGTCTAGGGCTCACGCTACCAAATGAAATAATTTTCATATTGAGACTTTGGGCAAGGATTTGCAGATAAAGAAGCGATGTTTTCTAAATCCAAGGGAGGATTTTTTCTCAAGACATGAGGTTGTGCCTTACCCCATTTCCCCTTGTTTGGGAAATCAATAGGTTTTCTTGGGATCTCTTATCCTTTCTCATCCTTCAGGGAGCTGTGATTTTCTAAGAGAATATGAAGAACAAGCCCTTGTAGAGAAATAAGGTTTCAGGGATGAAGAATACTTCCACGAAATGCATCATGTTAAAGATCCAATTGAAGCCACCCAGACTTATGTTCTTTCTACACACGAAGACAAGGATATGGTCAAGTTCAGTCATATAGATGAGCCACCATATACATACGATATTCTCATTCATATATGGATTGATCAGGCTTGTGGCTACAATTTCAGGTAGGATGATAAGGCTGGTGGTTTCTCTTTCCAAGAGGATTTCCTCCCTCCCACCCATCTCCATGAGTCTTATTTCATGACCGATTATATGTGTATTTACTCATGATTATTATGTGTTTGACTTATCTTTATTGTATTACATTATTAAGCACAGGGGGAGATACTTTTATGAGATGATCAGCTGGTTGCACTAGTTGTACGACTTCACTTGACATTTCAGGACTTGATTTTCAAGGCCCCAAGGCCCCAAGTAAGTACGTAGGTCATTTTATTTCCTTCATTCGCATATTGATTTCTCATGATAGTTTAGATGCATTTAATTTTTCATTTTTTCTCTACTTGCATATTGATTTCATGCTTAGTTTAGAAATTTAAAAAAAAAATGCTAAAAAAAAAAATTCTAGGATAGTTTTCATTTTTTATTTTGATATATATAGACGAAGAGTGATAGAACAACCCTAGATTTTACAGTTTTTTGTTTCAGTGTAGGCACAGGTATACCAGGAGATGTTGTAGTTCTCATGCACTCTACGGCGATCACATGTCCCCGAGTAGGATCTAGATGTTCTCCCCATTTTGTGGGATAACTAAGGAGATCATGTCTCGAGGCTCTGAGGTTGCAAATATGGAGTATTCAGATACCACATGAATAGCAATGTCCACTTGCACATATGGAAGCCCACTATATCACTACAGTTTGTGTTGAAATAATGTAACTATGAAGAGCATTCTTATTATTATTTTATTCATTGGATTAAATCCCCATTGTGGATTAATCATGTCATTATTATTATTGTTGTTATTGGATTAATCCCCATTGTTGATTAATCATGTCGGTAATTGTATAAGGACCAAATCCCCTTTTGCAGATTGGTCATCGAACAATTATAAAGGGCAGAACAAGAAGTCCCCTTTTGTGTCTCTTGTGAATGTGTATTTCTCAATGATCGTATTCTTATGATGCTCTTATCTATTGAAATGAAAAGAACTATAATAATGGCATAAACATTAACATGGTATCAGAGCCAACCTGAAGGAAGCACTATTTGCAAGAGGAAAAATGCCACTGCTGCAGAACCTGCAAATTAGGGTTTTGAAAAAGTATCTCTTTTCAGCTCCCTAAACATCTAGAAAGCTCCACCCTTCCCCCAGGATCAATTTGGCACCTAGAGCGCACCTTTTCAGTGGCTGGATCTCCCGGAAAGTGAAACTCTAGTTTCACAAAAGTACCAGAAGTACCAGAAAACCAATACCAGAAGTACCAGAGTACCAGAAGCACCAGTCCAGAAATCCACAGATCAGATTTGACGGGGTAAAAATTGGATTTTCTCATATCCAAGGACACCAGGCTACTCGTCTCAGCCAAGCGCACCTCCTGGTAAAGTCAAAATTTAATTTTGAGCATTTTCATTTTTGGTTATTTTTGTTGTCACAAGTACAAGATGTCTGCAAGCACAAAGCTTGTTGAGAAACTAGAAGGAATAGACAAATTTTGTTCCTGGAAGTATAGGATCGGGTTGATCCTTGCAGAGAATGACCTATCAAGATTTATCAAAGAAGAAGTGGAGAAACCTGAAGATGCCATAGAGAAAGCGAAGCATCAGAAGGACTCAATCAGGGCTCAAAGAATCATTGCAGATTCAATCAAAGACCACCTGATCCCGTATGTATCGTCAAAGAAAACTCTGAAGGAGATGTTTGATGCTCTAAGCAAACTATATGAAGGAAAGAACATCAATCAAAAGATGAATCTAAGAACGCAATTGAAGAATACCAAGATGAAAAAAGGAGAAATGATTCAAGAATATTTCTCCCGAATCTCTGAAATAAAAGAATAGTTGAAAGCGATTGGAGACACCATCGATGAAGACGAATTTGTAATAACCGCCCTAAATGGTCTCTCAATACCTTGGGATGCTTTCATCCAGTCAGTATGTGGTAGAAAGGAGAAACTATAGTTTGAGAGCCTATGGGAAGAATGCACCCAAGAAGAGACAAGGGTAGCCAACCGTGAAGC
>JZKD02S1948028.1:115882-127739 GCA_000966675.3 Picea glauca | reverse complement strand
TTCCCAGGATAAATGTTGTGTCTCTTGTGAATGTGTATTTCTCAGTGATCTTGTTCTTATGATGCTCTTATCTATTGAAATGCAAAGAACTATAATAGTGGCATAAACATTAACAATTTGGATACATCATCAGTGCATCCACCACACCAGATAGCATATAGAAGGCACATGGGTCTTGCTCCATGCGATACAGGAAAGTACTGTGGCAGGTAATCACCCTAATATTTGAGGCATTTAAGCATGTTGTATTGAAGCTTCTTTTGATTATAGAACTCCTACTTGGACATTATTCTTTTGACCCTATTTCACCTTGGTGAGTATCATCGATTTCCTATTAAGTGGCCAAATTTTGGGGAATGGGTGCAACTAGGGGTCCCTTGAGGGATCATTGTACCATTCTCGACCATAATTATCACTTTTTGTTCATTGCATTCCCATCACATTTCCCCCTTCTAGGCCCTTTGACTTTAGTGACCCAAGAAGGGAATGTACCTCATTTCATGGGAAGAAGGGGTTGAATCCCCAGTGGGATGGTGGATAGAAAAAGATAAAAGCTTAGGGGGATGGTGGCTAGAAAAATATAAACCTTCTAGATGCTCACCCAGACAGATCTTGAGAACGATGAACTGCTTCTCTCAAAATAATTGAATACCTACGAAAGATCAAAAACATAATAAATATATCGCTTGAATGAAATACTAACACTAGTGTGTTATAACGCTTTGATGGCTACCCTCATGGCACTTTGTGGACCTCGTATTTCAAGTGACACTGTGTTACTTCCCCCCAAGCTAATTGATTCACTATTGGAAGTACACACATGTTTGGATCATTAATTAATTAATAAATGGCAATAAATAGGCTTGGAAAAAGGTTGCATTAAAGAAGAAGGTGCAGCACACCCCCTACAAAGGCACCCATAAATGAGATAATATGAGCCCTTATATGTCATGAAACTCATTTACCTATGAAGTCTAAACCCCTATCCACCTCATCATCCACTACATGACTTTGAAGGGGCATCCTTGGGAGCATCTCCTACTTAGGGTTTTGGTCTACCCAATAGGGATTTTATGACACCCCTCCCGTACCTAAACTTGGTCAATTGTATAGGTTCTTTGAGAACTTGTTTAGTTTGATGGGGTATTTTGTATACCAATGTTTAGGTGACTTGTTTATTAGATTTGGTTTTCACTTTCCATGATATTTTTGCTTGATATACTTGGAGGGCGTACCCTTTTGTTTTGCAGGACCTTGTTTGGTGGACAGTTTTGGAGGAACAAGCCTAGCTTGCGCTTCCATGGGGCTTGAAGGCCATAGGTTGGATGCCAAGGTCCCAGATGTCGGATCACGATGAATTTCCTTTGGAGTCCTATAAGACACCATGGAGGACATTTCCTAGCCCTCACATGCAAAACGACTTGCCTAGGAGGGGTAACACGTCACTTTTGGGTGCTTGATGTCACCTAGGGCTAGGGTTGGTGGTGATGGGGTCGTTTCTCACTGACACTTGGCATGATTTAACTAGAGGAGACATGGATTGACCTTATCACATGAAGAGTAGGCTCTAGGAGCCCTAACGACCTCCACATTCTTCTCCAACGACTTGGAAAAGTGGCAGAATGTCTCCCTAAAGGGGTGACGTCATCTTATTTTAGGGTTTCTAATGTGAAAAGTGTAAATTAAATGTTATTATTTTTGTAAAGGGGTAAGATAAGGGTTTTTTACCCCTTATCTTATGTTTTACCCTAAACTATGTGGACAAACTATCTTTTAAACATTTTGTATAAATGGAGATCATGTAAATCTCATTTGATAACATAAAGCTCCCATTGTGAGAAGTATTTGGCTTAAATTTGTGCCCTCTTTGGGAAAACTCTTCTCTCTTGTGCTCTTGTCTTGGTTTCTCATTGATATTGGTGGAAGAAGTAGTGTGTTACCTCTCTTGGAGATTTTATTTAGCATTTATGGTGGATTTATCTTAGTAAGAAGAGGTTTATCTTGTCATTTCTTGGAATAGGTAAATATTATTTTGTTGATGCTTCATTTCTTGGTTACAAGTTTGATATGTTAAATTTCTTGGGGAGTATAAGGATTTACAACCCCACCATTATCCATCATTTTTGTCTAGAAGTTATTTGTTGCACAAGATTTTACTAGGAGAAGTAAAAGGGTTTACACCCTCCTAGTATCTCCTAGTTAGCATTTGCTTGCCTTGAGGAGTAAGAGGGTTTACACCCCCAATCATATAGCATTGTTAGATATTTAATTTACTTGACTCCATAACCAAATATCTAAAAGGCAGTAGTATAATTGCATTGGAGAAATAAAATCTTGCATTGGTTAACGTGAAATTTCATGATTTGGAGGTTATCTAAATTGGATTCAAATATTTTCTCTATATGGTTGGTTGAACCACTAGGGCATCATATTTAGATAAGTGCTTCTTTATGTTGTTATAATTTTTTCATCTACATCCATTAGGGCTGCAGAAACTTTGACACATTTTCATTCATGACTTGTTGTCCAACCGTCAAAATTTGCTAAAAGTTTGCCAAGTTAATCTACTAGGAATAGTGCAAATTTTGGGTGGGCTCTTTGTAAGTTTTGGTGGTTGGATTTAATGATGTAAAAACTTGTTTGCTACAACCATAAGGCTGCAAAATATCTCCACAAACACTCTTTATTACAGTCGTGTTTCATTTCTAAAGTCTTGTGCTTTCATTCTTGAGTATCACTAGTGTTTATATAAATTATATCTTGCATCATTCGTTGGAATTTTAGCAATTGTTTAGCAGCTTTAACACTTATTTTCTTGCTGATATACATTGTTTTTCACTGCTGCAATTAGGAACAGCAAGACTAAATTGCTTGTCCACCTAACATTATACACATATACTCAACTTGTTCTTATGTCTCAAATAGGTATATCATTCTTTGCAAGTGTTCTTATCTCTTGGAAACCATTTTCTTTCCCAAGCCTTTATGCATCTTCTATCTTGACCTATAGGGGGACTTTCCTTCATCTCTTCCCTTTCCATCACATTTCCCCCAAGGTCACTAGGATTCCCCCCTTGAGGTGATTCTATCATCTCTAAAGTGATGGGAATACCTGCCTAAGGTGATAGTGGGTAGGTTTTCTCAAAGTTGTCTCCATTTGGCAGTTGGGTCGGGCTTTCCCAACCTACAACTTGTGCGATAACAGGTCCCACCACATTGATTCTTTTCCTTTGAGCTAGTAGATGTAAATCCTCCCTTTTTCTTGTGAGGAGTAATTATGTAACTAAAATTACTTCCTCATGCCCAAAATATAGGTCATTGCATACTCATCTTTATTATGCTCTCCATCCTAATAACCACATAGGCACTCTCGCCTCAAAATACATATATACAAAGGCACTCTGGCCCAAAATATCCTGGATCACCAACCTATATTTACATTTACATTTATATTTACAATTAGGGTTCATCCTATGGGTATTACATTCCCCTCCCCCTTATTTATGCATTGTCCTCAGTGAATTATATACACATGTACAATCAAAATATTAAAAAGTCTTCAAAATGATGTGGGTACTCTTCCAGCATGACATCTTCGTGCTCCCAGGTTGCATCCTCGGGACCATACCAAGTCCATTGGACTTTTACTATCACTATGGTTCAATTTTAGAGCTACTTGATCTTCCGACCCAATATGCAAACCGGTTGCACTTGAAAGTCTCCTTCTTGCTCCACCTAAATCACATTCCAATCAATTACATGATTAGCATCAAGCACATACATTTTAAGCAAAGACACATGGAATACATTATGAATACGCATGGATGCAAGTAGTGAAAGAATGAATGCAACAAGACCAATCCTCTCTAGGATTTCAAATGGCCCACAATAACGTGCTTCCATCTTTGAACAATTCCCCAACTTCAAGGAACTTTTTTTGGCCTTCACTTTCAAGAACACATGGTCACAAACTTTAAACTCTCAGTGAGTTCTACCTTAATCTGCATAGACTTTATGTTTGTCTTGAGAAACCTTTAAATTCTAATTTATCTTCACCATTTGTTCTTCCATATCCCCGAGCAATTGTAGCTCAACCACTGCTCTGTCTGTTGGGTTGTCCAAGCTCACTAGTGTATTGCATTTCCTACCATAAAGTGCCTCAAATGGGCTCATCTTTAAATATGCTTGATACCCATTGTTATAAACAAACTCAACCAAATGAAGATAATATTCCCATTTCGATGGTTTATCCATCACATACATCCTCAGCATGTCATTGATCACTTGGTTGACTCTTTCTGTTTGACCATCTGATTATGGATGATATGTTGTACTAAAATTCAAATTTGTCCCAAATCCTTTGAATAATCCCTTCCAAAAGTTTGATGTGAACTGTGTATCTCTGCAGAAACAATTGTTTTAGGAACACCATGTATCCTGGAAATTTCTCTCATGTAGATATCTGCAATGTTGGCTTCCTTGTGAGTGAGTTTTACTGGAATAGAGTAAGCAGCTTTAGTAAGTTTGTCCACCACCACCATGATGGAATCATGTTGCTTCGTTGTTCTAGGTAGCTTGGTGATCAAATCAATTGTTAAAACTTCCCATTTCCACTCAGGAATGGCAATGGTTGTAGAAAATCAACAGATTCTATGTGCTTAGCCTTGAACTTTTGACATTCCAAACACCTGGCTATATAAGCGGCCACATCCTTCTTTATACCTAGCCAAAAATATTGGTTTTTGACTGTTGCAATTGTCTTATGGTAACCTGGGTGCCCAAAATAAGGCACATTATGCATTTCTTTTAACACCTTATTTTTCAACTCCAGTGAATTAGGCACATAAACTTTTCCCCTACACATGAGGATTCCATCCTCTCTTAGCTCGTAGTCTTCAATTTTCTGCTGCAAATTACCTTGCTGTAATTTTTCCCTTGTTTCCATGTACTGCTGATCTAATTTTGCATCTTCTAAAATAATGTCTTTCAAATCAGATTTATACATGCTAATGATTGTATCATGCATCTCATGCACTCCCATGTTGAGTGCATCTACCACCTTATTCTCAATACTTTTGATATGCTTTATATCAAAGTCATACTCACTGAGGAATTCTAATCGTTTGCTTTGCCTAGCATTTAAAGTTGGTTGTCCAAATAAATATTTCATACCACTATGGTCTGTCCTCAACTAAAATTTCTTTCCCATGAGGTAGTGCCTACACATACTCAAGGCATGCACTATGGTTGTCAATTCTAAATCATGAGTAGCATAGTGTCTTTCATGATCTTTTAATTTCCTTGATTCGAAACATACCACATGCCCATTCTGAATAAGTAATCCCCCAATCCCTTTCTTCCATGCATCAGTACACACAACAAAATCTTCATGTGGATTAGCAATTCTCAAAATTGGTGCACTTGTCAATAAATATTTCAAGCGCTGAAAAAATAATTCACAATGAAGTGTCCACTCAAATATCACACCCTTCTTGTGCAAAGATGTGATTGGGTGTGAAATATTTGATAATCCTTCAATAAATATTTTGTAGTAACCTGCACGTCCCATGAAATATCTCACCTCTGATACATTCTTTGCTACTATCCATCCATCAATGGCTCATATCTTTTCTGGATCCACTACTATCCCTTCCTCTGATATGATATGGCCCAAATAATGTATCTTCCTATAATTAAATGAGCACTTACTCAACTTTGCATACAATGGATTCTACCTCAATACTTGTATCACCATCCTCAAGTGTTGCTCAAGCTCTTCTTTAGACTTAGAATAAATAAGTATGTCATCCAAGAATACAATGACAAAATTATTTAAGTAATCTCTGAAAATACAATTCATTAAACACATGAAGACAATTGGTGCATTTGACAACCCAAATGGCACCACTATGAACTCATAATGGCCATACCTCATTCTGAAGGTTGTCTTGTTGATGTCTTCTTGTTTAATTCTCACCTAGTGATAACCTGATTTGAGGTCTATCTTGGAGAATATCTTTGCATCCTTTAGTTGTTCGAAAACATAATCTATCCTTGGAAAAAGATATGTGTTCCTCACTATCACCTTATTCAGCTACCTAAAATCAATGCAAAGCCTCAATTTTCCATCCTTTTTCTTCACAAACAACACTGGGGCACCCCAAGCTGACACACTTGGGTGTATACATACTTTATTCAAAATTTCCTCAAGCTACATTTGCAACTCCTTCAACTCTGGAGTACTCATCCTATAAGGAGTCTTGGATATTGGGGCTACTCCATGCATCGGATTGATAGAGAAATCAATATCTCTCCTGGGTGGCAACCTCGATATTTCTCTAAATACATCTTCAAACTCTTTTAGGATAGCATAGTCTTCAATGTTTGACAATTTATCCTTAGTTGTCTGTTCCATGTGTGCTGCAAATATTTGGCATCCTTTCCTAAATCTTTTCTTCATATGCAAGGCTAAAACTTCTCTGATAGTGAATTCCCTGGGAATACCATGAACTATCCTCAAATTCCCTTCTACATCCAAACAAGTGAATGCCTTATTGTAATAATCTAGGACAACATGATGCTTTTCCAACCAATCCATACCAATTAAGCTATCATATGAACCCAATGGTATGATATTCAAATCTTCTCTTGTGTTCATTCCATTCATGTCCATTGCACATTCTTTAACCATCTCATTAATTCTTCTTTTAGCTCCCATAGCCAGCTGCACCAACCAATATTTCCCAAGCTTGCATATTGGAAATTGAAATCTTTCCACCATCTTAGGATCTAAATAACTATGACTAGCTCCTGAATCAATTAAAATAGAAATGGGTTTATCATTAATCTTACCTTCCACTTCAATCATGTGGGATTGAAACTTAGTTTGCTTTTTAGCTAGGGTTGCGTAGATTCTTGGTACATTTTTATCCATGTATTCAATTGTATCATCCAAGTGTACATTATGAACAGTCCTCACTTTTTCATCTCTATGAGGAAAATATCTATACATGTGGTCTCCTTCACAACCCCAACATTTGATAGGTTTCTATATTGGTCTTTTCCCCATTGTCTCTGTCATTTTGGGCTCCTTGGAAGCTGGTTGTCCCTAAAAATTATTTCTGAAGAATGGTGGCTTGGTCCCCTTCTTCCTCTACTCCATCTTTATTTTCTTCTTGTCATCCCAAGCCTTTTGAAAATTTGGTCTTCCTCTATGTTGATCATAGAGACACTTGTCTCTCCTTATTGTTTCATCCAATGTATTGGGATCATCATATTGTATCTTATGACTAAACATTGATGGCATCCCACTCAAGTACCTATGAATTTTGACTTTCTCATCCTTGATGAAGTCAATATATTTCAGCACCTCTAAGAATGTCCTTTCATACTCATCCATGGCCATACTTCCAATATTAAGTTAGAAGAAAGCATTCATCTTCATATCATAGTAATGCTTCGTTAAGTACTTCTTTTGAAAATACCTTTAGAAATCCTTCCAGGTAACCTTCTTCTCATCAATGTGTTGCACTTGCACAAACTGGTCCCACCACATTGATGCTTTTCCTTTGAGTTGGTAGATGGAAATTCTCAATTCTCCCTATGAGGAGTAATTATGTAATGGAGTACTTCCTCATGCCCAGCATCCAAGTATCTACATCCTCATATTTATTGTGCCCACTATCAAAGGTAGGGGGCTTAATCTTATTCATCTCTCCTTGTAGCTCATCTACCCCATACCTCTTCTTATGATTTCTGACAAGAGATGGAATTGAACTATTGTGTGAACTACTAATGGAATGCCTTTTTGAGTGGTGATGATGCCTATCAACACTCCTTGTTTCTCTTCTTTTATCATGAGACTTGTGACTCCTTGACTTACTTGATTATGTCTCCTTATACATTTTCTTCTCTATTTTGTCCAAGTTCTGTAGAAACTTGGTGTTGAATCCATATGGCTTCTCCTTGGATTTCAAAATCCTCTAGTTATTATCTTTATATGGATTCTCCTTTCCTTCTCTATGCCCATTGGATTTTGTACCTTCATTACCCATGCTGACACATAGCCCCCTGACTTCATCCTCATGGTTGTAAGTCCTTTGTTAATATTCAATTCCTCTGGTATATTTTTTGATTTGATCTGTACTACTTTCCTTTAACTCTCCAAAATGTGCAGTCAACAGGATTTGTTAGACTAAATAATTTTAAAAATCTATAAATACTATGCACCATTCTCGCGCCCTATAATTACACCAGAAATAGTCTTTCTATTTTCATATAAATTATACAACTCAATTCACATTTCTAGTTGAATAAATGGACTCCTCTATCCAATACCTTTCCAACGACTACTTCCTTTCTCAATTCTGAGTCTTGAGTAGAAAATTATGATCATTTGAATATTACCCATTTACTCCTGCATCACATCCTTCAACCAGGTGCAATGTTTTTAGTAGTGCTTATGCATCCTTGTACCTGCTCCTTTGAAAATTTAATAGGAGTTCAACTAGGTTTCTTCATGACCATATTTTGGACATTTTGGATCATTTTCACCTTAATCTGAGCTTCAGGCTGCTAGATACAACCTGTTGGATTTTCAGGCCAATTTATCTTTCAGCCTTGAATGTTACAGGTGCCTTCTATGTCCTCATGTGCATTTGTAGGAGCCAAAATTATGAATATGAATCCATTTCTGTCTTCCATGGTTCAATATATTTCCATAGACTATTCTTTTTCCCCAATACGATTTTGGATCAGGAAGTTATGGCCCTCGGAGTGAACTAGTACCCAAAAATTAACCTCCATTGTTTGGCCTCTAACTCCCTCATATAGGCTTTGTTTGAAGAACAGTTTACGTCATTAGAAATATCTCTCTAAGCTCTATCATTTTAGTTGTAGAAACTTAATGTTTGAGAAGGACATACAATTTCATACAAATTTGTTTTTCAAAAAAATGATGTTTAGACCTTCGAAATTGGCTTGCAAAAAAATATGACCTGAAAAATACCCATTTTCTGAGCAATTTTTCACTATTTTCTTTAAATTTTGGTTAAATTATGTTGAAATGGAATCCTGAGTCCACCTGGAACCATGTCAATCCCCTTGACCACTTTTCCTTTCCTCATCGGCCTCTGCCACTTCTTCCTTCTCTTCCCCCTTCGTTCTCCTACCTCTACATCCACTTGGCATGCACATTACTTAATTTTTTGGGCTCACAGTCCTTCGTACTACACATGGTGCCTTTTCATTGGGTTGCATGGCTGGACAGGCCCCATCCCATGCCTATTCTCCCTAATTCACAAAGTTTCACATCTGTTTGATCGAACAGTTCATGATCAAATGGGGTCGGCAGCGATCAACGATCATGGTTGTTGAACAGGATAAATCAACTGAGAGGGGGTGGTAAATTAGTCGTATAAAATTTATTTCATTTTATAAGAAGATTACTTATTAATCAATAAATCATGCCTTTAACATTTAACTTGCAGTAATACATTTAACCAATAAATATACAATCACATAAATGAAACAATGACACTGTGATTTTTCATGAGGAAACCCAAAAGGGAAAAACCTCTTCTTCTTATGAATGAAAGGAAAGCTCCAACTCCTCTTTACATTCTTATTTTATTTGAGCTACAACCCAGATGAGGCTGCTACCTCTGTTTCTTCAGCACCTACCGAATGGAAGCTACAACTCCCAGATGTACAAGCACCAACTTGTACAAGAGACTTTTACAGTCTCCCCTTGCTCCTCCCTACCACCCTAGAATCCTTCTCTGTCACTAAGAGTCTGCAAACCAACTCTTATCGTCTCTGTCAAAGATTAAGCATTAAATTTTCTCTTCAAATTTTACAGAGCCATATTTCTTCCATAATCCTCTCGCCCCATCTTTTCTCCTCACTGTCCCTATATAATTTTATTTCAGATTTATCTTCATTTACTGAAATGAATTTTTACTTTAGAACTACAGTTGTACCATTAATTCCATGCACGCACACTTTCATCTCACCAAATTTCACTTATATCTACCCTGTACATTCAGAGCGTACACTCGAACCCTCAGGCTTCAAAGATTCAGTTACAATAACTGAATAACTACCTTACAAAAATTATTATTGGTCAAGTCTTCAAGAAGAACAGTGTTCACATGATCAGTTTAAATATTTAACCAGCACCATTCGATGAACATGCATTTGTTTTGAATTTTCAGCATAGAATAGCCTTCGAGCACTTCGGCAATACATATGAGCTAAACCATATGCCCATTGGTCGTGACCATAGGTTAATCGAAATGCATTTCGCATTTCGCATTTCAGCAATCTTGTGTCGAAGAGTCTTAACACTTCAAGTTGTGAATCCTGAAATAGAGCTTAGCTTCATGCTAGCTCCTCCCTCTCACATGACCATCGGTGGTAACCACTGCCCACACCAAAAAGGTATTTCGGTGTTTCGCATTTTGGCATTTCGGCATTTCGGATTTTAGCGTTTTGGCATTTCGACGTTCCATGTTTCGGTGTTTTAGCCTTTCATATTTCGACATTTCACATTTCGGCATTTCGGCTTTTAGCGTTTCGGCATTTCGACGTTTTAGCCTTTCATATTTCAGCATTTTGGATTTTTGCATTTCGGCATTTCGCAAGTTGGAATGTTATCGCATTTCCTTCCTTTGACTTATGATTTCCCGATATCCACTTTTCTCTGATAGACGGTCCCACGGCCTTTCGTGATCAGACGGTCCTGATCTCATCGGGACTTTGCGTTTTGCAATTTCACGATTTCGCATTTCGCAATTTCGCGTTTCGCGATTTCACGTTTCGCGATTTTGCGTTTCGCGATTTCGCATTTCGCGATTTCGCGTTTCGCGATTTCGCATTTCGCGATTTTGCGTTTCGCGATGTCGAAGGTTGGAGCTCCTCCTTTCTTTGATTCCCGATATCTAATTTCTGCTTACAATGGATCGACATTCGCATGCCTCCGTTCTCTCAACTTGCAACCTCCAAATTCCTGAATTCCGAAGGAACTCTCAGCGAACCACCATGCAACTCCAAGTTTGACATTAATGGAAAAACCTGTGCAACAACCTATGTAAACTGACCAACAAACTCCCCCTTTGGCATTGATGGAAAACTTTAAATATCTTCTCCCCCTTTTGACATCTATGGAAAAGGAATCAACCATACTCCCCCTGAGCAAATAAAAACCACTTGCAAAGATGTATCATTTCAGCAGCAACTCCCCCTATCAAAATAGTCAATAAACCTATGCAGTCTGATTTTACTATGAAGCCCTTGCAAACTTTGAGAGTGAAATGAAATTATAGAGGGTAAACCCCCAACTGATCCATGAGACTGTCAAATTTCATTTTAGGTAAAGGTTTAGTAAATACATCTGCAATCTGATCATTTGTGCCATCATATTCTAGTTTAATAACTTTAGACATAACTTGCTCTCTTAGAAAGTGAAATTTGATGGGAATGTGATTTGTTTTTTAATGCATAACAGGATTTTTAGAAATACTAACTGCACTGGTATTATCACAGAAGATAGGTATAGGTTCATTATAATGAAAATGTATATCTTCCAGCATCTGTTTCATCCATAGAACCTGAGTGCAACAAGTTGCAGCTGCAATGTATTCTGCTTCAACAGTAGACAGAGACATTGTCGATTGTTTTTTACTTGACCAACTTACAAGACATCCTCCAAGAAAAAATGTTGCTCCAGTAGTACTCTTCCTTTCATCAACACAACCTGCCCAATCAGCATCAGTGAAAGCATATAAATCAAGCTGATTACCTGTAGGATACCATAAACCATACTCTGTTGTCCCCTTAAGATATCTGAAAATTCTTT
>JZKD02S1948028.1:85039-102944 GCA_000966675.3 Picea glauca | reverse complement strand
TATCATCATAGGTTAAACTCAAGACCAAGGAACTACCTTATTTTGAAGATCAATATGAATACATTAGATGGTAATGATCCCATAATGGATATTCCAAATGGAACAATTATCTTATCTAGACCAAATGCCAAATTTATAAAAGATAAATATTGCACCATTGTATTTAGAACCCCATCAATTTGTTTCGAATCAATGACTTTGTGATCACAAAAAGGACTCTATTATTTCTTGGTCCATTTTTTACGGATTAATTGATATCACATTGTGAGGATATTAAGAGCAACACCTTCTTTACCCAATTGATAAATCTCAATCCATAGAGGTCTAGTTACAGAGTACATTCAACAATTTCAAAGGTTGAGTCTTATAGTGAAGAAGATTCTAGAGTATATTTTGTTGGATATCTTTATGGGCACTTTAAAGGAAATCATTCAACATGAGGTGCATCTATTGAAGCCTAAATCCTTGGAGAATGCTTTCAATGTGGCAAGGAAAGTTGAAAGTAAAAATATGTCTACTAGAAGGGTTTCCACTAACACCTATAGAGAGAACAATGTTCCCACTCCTAACCTCACTCAATGTACAAGGTTGAATCCTTAGCAATTGGATGAAAGAAGAGAAAAGGGAATATGTTTCAATTATTATAGCATGTAGATTAAGGGACACAAGTGCAATGAGAATAAATAATTCTACATGGATTGTGAAGAAAATGAAGAAAAAATAATGGAACCTTCTCAAGATCTAGAACTAGAAGAGACTACTCCAACCATGTCTTGTCATACTTTAGCCGACATAAGCACTACTTAAAATCTAAATATATAAGGATGTATTAAAAAAAAAAGTAATAGTGTTGATTTATTTTGGTAGTGCCCATAAATTCATTAATTGAAAATTAGTCAAACTTCTCATTTGTTTTATATATCCATCACCGAAGTTTCAAGTAATGATTTCATATGGAGGTACCATAAATTGTTCAAGGAAGTGTCATAGTATGAAGCTCATTGTGGGGGATTATTCCTTAGATATCGCATTGATTCCAATATAAGTGGGTAGTGTTGATGTGGTCTTAGGGGTCTAATGGTTGCAATCATTGGGAATAGTGGTTTTTAATTTTCATAAACTTTTCATGAGATTTTCTTTAAAAGGTAGGGAAATTGAACTAAGAGGTGTGCAAGGGAAACCATTTGAAGTGATAATATCTAAAAAAATGATAAAAAAATTCAAAAACGAACACCATGGTGTAATTGCACATTTGTGCTCACTACTTGGACATGGGTTAGTCGATCCTAAGATATGGGGAAGCCCTGTATCAAGGGTGCACTCTGCACGAACATCGAAAGGGAATCGGGTTAATATTCTCGAACCGAGACATGGCGGCGGACGGCAATAGATGTTCAAACATATAAACCCTTTGTTCCCTTGGATCTCCAAAGAGTTATTGACAATCATTAAAGGTATTTGTGGAGATGCCAAAATGTCTTCCACTAGTTCCAAAGCATGATCATGTTATTCACTTTATCCTAGGGAGCCTTCCTCCTAACATCAGACGTAAGCAGAGTGAGATTGAGTGTATGGTTGAAGAGAAGTTATATGCTAGCTTAATCTAACCTAGCCAAAGTGATTTTTCATCATCAGTGATGATGGTTTACAAAAGGTATTGTTCATAGAATATACATCCAATTTATAGTGATCCAGATTGGATCATTATATTATTTCCCATATATCTCGATGCTTTCATAGTGGAAATTTTTGGTGGAATCAACTTGTAGGGTCATTTTAATGGCAAGTCCCAGTTTGGAAAATTGGGGTTTGAAACCATCTGAATCGATTTTGATGCATCAAATGGAATTTTTGGGGGTCAAAACTTTCTAAAATAAACCTCAAACCCTATAATGTTATTCTACACATTGAGACCTTTCCAATGATGTAAAAATCACGTAAATTGGAGCTCGTATGCAAAAGTTATGCCTCCTGCAAGTTGACCTACCATGTCTACCACCATGGTATGAGTGGATGCCACATCAACCCCCATTACTCACGCATATAGGGCTAGCCACATATGGAATTTCAAGCATATTCTGGAAGTTCCAAAACCTTATCACATTTTTTAAGACCTAGACAAAGCCCCATTTTATGTGTAAAACCCCTCATTAAGCCCTAGATATTGAATTATTACATTTATAGTATTATAATTGTATGTCGTCTAGAACCCTTCATGGTACCCTTTCATTATAATTGTACCATTTGTCTCCTATATATATATATATATATAAAGGAGAACTAGTCTTAGGAGCATATTATCTCATCTCATATTGTATTTTGAATTGAATATATCGTAAAAAGATTTTCCCCTATCGAAGTGGACTGTAATAATTGACTTTCTATCATTTTTAAGGTGTTGGATCATAACATTTGGTATTAGAGCATCGGTCCTAGGGTTTTTCTTCTTCAAGCAAGTCATCTTGTAATTTTCGCTATAACTTTTTTTCTGGGATGCTTCAAATAGTGAAACTTGGAGGTTATTTAGAAGACATATCAAGGTCTCTTTGATTTCAATTTTAGCTTCTGAATCATTATACTTTCATAGATATACCCTATGGAAGAAAAAAAATTTGACTAGTCCTATAACTAGTCTCAAATAGGTGTTCTGGGTAAAACGATCATATCTTCTTCAGGGAGGATCAAAATTTTATGAGACCTATTGCATTGGAAAGAGGACAGACCATAGAATTTCTGGTATAAATTTTAGAATTAGGTATTAAATATTGGACACATGGCATTCTATACAATTTCTCTCTCCTAAAAAGGCCAAAAATCAACAAGGTTTGGGAAGGTTACCCTAACTTTCATTTGGCACATCCAATTTTGGTCAAACCTATGGAATTGCAGAGAAGAAATTTCAAAGTACTATAGAAAATCTCAGACTCGGAAAAGCTGAAATTTCATAAATACATCAGAACGAAGGTCGTCCATGAGGACAGACTCCAAATTAAGGGCTTAAAAGGTACGTAACTTAAAATTGGCACAAATTTTTATTGGAAGACATATTTTTGGTGATTCAAAATTTGTAATAAAGAGGAAAAATAGGAAAATTATTGTTTTCTCACATGGCTCCAAAGGCTCCTCCAATATTTACTTCACTATCTAAACCTCCAGAAATCTCAACCATTACTCTAGATGAAATCAACGAGATTTATCGCCGGATGGAAAAGAGGATCACTGAAAATAGGGAACAAATGGAACATCAGATGGATGAAACTATGAAAAGAAATATGGATGAAATGGAAAACAAGATGGATAAGAATATGAATGAAAATAAGAATGAGATGAAAATAAATATGGATGAAATGGAAAATAAGATAGAGAAGAAGATGGATGACATGAAAAATAAGATGGAATACATGACAAATAAGATGGATGAAAATATACAAAAATCCATGAAGGAAATCCAAAATTCCTTGTCTTCCATGATGTTTCATGCTCAAGATGATAGACTCTCTAAAGGAGATATCAAAATGCAAGGAACTCAAGAAAATAAAGGTAGTATTTTGGTTGAACAACCTGCCGATAATAAGTGATTTTCTAGTGTATTTAACTCTAATAGTGGAGTTAATTACAATGGGGGTCCTAAATTAAAATTTCCCAATATTGAATTAAAGAAGTTTGACGGAACATATGTCTTTACTTGGGTGAACCAAATAAAGCAATATTTTGAACTGCATAATATTATGGATGATAAGAAAAGGATTCGCATGGAAAACATGAACTTTGAGATAAAACCATATCAAATGTATCAATGGGTAGTTAAAAGGAATCCCCCTCTTTATCATTATACTTGGGGTTTATTTACAAGAGACTTAGAAGAACAATATGGGAAAGTGTGGCAATAAGACTACTTCAGTAAATTGACAAGAATCAAGCACTTAGGTGATATTGAAGATTATAATTCATAATTTCAGGTATTGGCCACAAGGGTGGATGACATAAGTGATGAACAATTGTTGGAATCTTACATGGGTGGATTAAAACAATACATTAAACATGAACTTTTCTCAAGACATCCTACAAATGTTATGGAAGCTATGCAATATGCTCGTCATATTCAAGCCAAAAATAAGGCTACACACAAGTCTACCATTGGAGCATACACAACAAGCAAATATCATTTTGGGGGTCATAAGACAAGTGTACCTCAACCAACAAGGTTGACACCTCAACAAATGGATGAAAGAAGAGAAAAAGGACTATGTTTCAATTGTGACAACAAATACAGTAAAGGGAATAAATGCGGTGAGAAGAAATTATTCTACATCAGAAATTCAAGTAATGATTGCAGATGGAGGTACTATAAATTGTTCATGGAAATTCCATAGTATTAATCTCAACATGGGGGAGTATTTTTTGGATAGCCCCAAGATTTACATCCAAATGGGGGGTGTTGATGTTGTATTAGGGGTCCAATGGTTACAATCATTGGGAACAATGGCTCTTAATTTTCAAGATATTTTCATGTGATTTTCCTCAGATGACAAGGAAAATGATCTTAGAGGTATCCAAGGGAAACCCTCTAAAGTGATAAGCTCTAATAGCATGACAAAATTAATCAAAAAGGGACATTGGGGTGTAGTTGCACAATTGTGCTCACTTGATGTTTAAATATCTATATCCTCTGCTCCATTAGAGCTCCAAATAGTTATCAACAATCATTCCAAGGTATTTGGTGAAATTCCAAAGGGTCTTCCACCTGCTCAAGATCATGACCATGTTATCCATTTGCAACCAGGAAGTGTACCACCTTACATTAGTCCTAGCATGTATCCATATGCACATAAGAGTGAGATTAAGCGCATGATAGAAGAAATGTTAGAGGCCGACATCATTCAACCTATCCAAAGTTATTTCTCTTCACTTGTGGTGATGGTTACAAAAAAGGATGGTTCATGGTGTATGTTCCTAGATTATAGATAACTCAACAAAATGACCATCAAAGATAGGTTTCCTATTCCTATCATTAATGAATTATTAGATGAATTGCATGCAGAAAAAGTATTTACTAAGCTAGATCTTCATTCGAGATATCATCAAATCATAATGAGGCGGGAAGACATTCCTAAAACAGTTTTTAGAAAACATGAAGGTCATTATGAGTTTTCGGTTATGCCATCTGGGCTTACTAATGCACCTTCAACATTTCAAAGCTTGATGAATTATATTTTCAATCACTACCTTAGAAAATTTGTGTTGATATTTTTTGATGACATACCAATCTACAAAAAATATTTGGAAGAGCATGCACAACATGTTGACAGAGTATTACAACTATTGGAAGAGCAACAAATTTATGTAAAGCCTTCCAAGTGTGTCTTTGGGGCTCAATAAGTGGAATATTTGCATCATATTGTAGCTCATGAAGGTGTAAAAGTGGACCCTAACAAAATTAAATCTATGAGGGAATGGCCAATTCCCAAAACCTTAAATAAACTTAAAGGATTCATAGGATTAACATGTTATTATCGCAAGTTTTTCAAGAATTATGGTCAAATAGAAGCACCTATAACAACATTATTAAAGGAGGAATCATTTTATTTGACCGTAGAAGAAACCAAATATTTTGAAAAACTTAAAGAGGCTATGTGTATTACTCCCGTCTTGACCACACCAGACTTTGCAAAAACATTTATTATGGAGTGTGATGCCTCGAGACATGGAATTGGTGCAGTTTAAATGCAAGAATGAAGGCCCCTTGCCTTTGAAATTAGCAAACTTAAAGGAAAAAACTTGGTAAAACCCATTTATGAAAAATAAATGTTGGCCACACTACATGAAACTCAGATATGATGATGCTCTTACCTAATACGAAGACACTTCAAAGTAAAAACAAATCATGATAGTTTGAAGTGCTTCTTGGAGCAACGATTATCTTTAAAAGAGAAACAAAAATGAGTCAGAAATATGCTAGATTATGACTTTGAAATTATCTATAAAAAAGGAAAACATAATGTTGTGGTAGATTCCCTTTCAAGAAAAGAAGAATAAACAGAAGATTCACTATGTGTTGTTTCTATTATGCAATCTGATTGGGTGGAGAAGCAAGGATGGAATGAAAGAAAGACCAAGAGGTATGCAAGATCATTCAACAACTACATGAGGAGACCAGATCATTAGATAATTTTGTATGGAAGAATGATTTTCTACAGCATAATGATCACTTATATGTATGTAAGAATTCCCAACTCAAACAGAAGGTCCTTTTTGAATTGCACACTTCTCTTATAGGACGACATTCAAGATTCTTAAAAACATACCACGTGATCAAGAATGAATTTTTCTAGGGAGGACTTAAAACTGATGTTCAAAAATTTGTGTCTGAATGTTTAGTCTTCCAACAGAATACAGGAGAAAAAATCTAGATGTCAGGTCTCCTGCAACTCTTAACTATGCCAATTCAATGTTGGGAAGAAGTTTCAATGGATTTTATTACAAATTTACCAAAATATGAAGGAAAGACTGTCATCATGGTAGTAGTGGATCGACTGAAAAAGTATTCCCATTTCTTCTCTCTTTCTCATCTTTTTAAAGCAAGTACAGTCCGCAACATTCATGGAAATAGTTCAAAACCTACATGGAGTCCCAAAGATTATTGTAAGTGATAGAGATCCAATTTTCACTGGAAGTTTTTGGACTGAATTATTTTCTTGTTTGGGTACTCAACTGGCTCATAGCATCTTACCACCCTCAATCCAATGGGAAAATTGAGAATGTGAATAAATTTCTAGAAGGATATCATCGTTGTTCTGCATCTGATAAACAAACACAATGGGTCAAGTGGTTTCCCTTGGTGGAATGGTGGTACAACACGTCCTTCCATAAGTCATCAAAAATGTCCCCATATCTAGAACTTTATGGATATCATCCTCCATCCATTACATCACCCTTAAAATGGAATACAAAGGTTCAAGCAGTGGAGGACCACATATGGAACCAACAAGAGGTTCTCAAACTATTGAAGGACAACTTGGTTATGGCACAAAATAGGATGAAACAACAATTAGATCAACATCATAGTGAAAGGGAATTTAAAGTGGGAAATTGGGTATTTATGAGGCTACAACCATATAAACAGATGTCCCTCTAGCAAGAAAAGAAGGATATTAAATTAGCACCCAAATATTATGGCCCCTATAAGGTTTTTCAAAGGATTGGAAGAATGTCATACAAATTGAAGTTGCATCCATATTCACGTGTACATCCAGTCTTCCATGTTTCTTTCTTAAAGAAGGTAATCGACAACAAGATCCCAGTCCAAACTATTTTACCATTGATTAATGGATAAGGGAAAACCATACTATAACTATAAACAATACTTTAAATAAGGATTAAGAAATGATAAATCGAGCAATCATGGAATACCTATTCAAATGGAAGAACATAATAGTGGAAGAGGCAACATGGGAATATGAGTTCTTCATCCATAAACACCCGCACTTAGTCAAGTGTTGAGGACAACACTTGTTTGAAGGGGAGGTGCATGTTAAGACCTAGACAAATCCCAATTTTATGTGTAAAACCCCTTATTAAGCCATATATATTGAATTATTACATTTATAGTATTATAATTGTATGTTGGCTAAAACCCTTCATGATACTCTTCCATTATAATTGTACCATTTGTATCCTATACACACAAACACACACACCAAGGAGACCTAGTCTTAGGAGCATATTATCTCATCTCATATTGTATTCTAAATTGGATATATTGTAGAAGGAGTATTCCCCCTCAAAGTGGACTACAATCATTGATTGTGTATCATTTTTTAAGGTGTTGGATCATAACAATAATTGAGGGTTGAGGAAGTCAAAACCATACCCCTAGATAGCTATTGGGCAGTGTTAAATATCGAGCTTCTAGGAGGAGAAGGGGTTCCATTATTTATCATTTTTTTGTTCCATGGTTGAGAAGATCGCCTAGGAGTGGTATTTTTAGGAGCATAATATAGGAGGAGAAATTATGTAGTAGCCACATAGGCCACAGTGTCAAAAGTGACTCCACAAAGAATGCATCTTTCTTTGTACTTGCATTTGAAGAAAAGAGAGAAGAGTGACCTCACCTTATAGATGGGTCTTCTCCCATAATGGGTTTCCTAGGTTATATCTTGTGCTTATTTGTGGATGGTGTGTGAGTATTTATTTATGTTCTCTATTTTTTGCATTTTATCTATTTCATACATTTTAAGTAGAAAATCAGTAACTAAAGAATATGAGATCTAAAGGAAATTAACCTTCACAATAAATATTTTAGTGTTTTATTAGATCTGTTGTGATGAACTGTTTAGTGGAATATCCATGGAAATTTACAGATCATATTGGTATTAGAGAAGGTTTCTTTGGGTTATTTGTGGAAAGTTACAGGGATCCAGGAATCAGTTTAAGAAGAAATTTGCAGAACCCTAGCCATGGTCGAAAAGTCTATTTATAACAACCCTTGAAATCCAACAGAGAAGAGATTTGTGAGGCTGGAAGAGCAAGTCATTGACATATATTGCAATATGTCTCTCCTCATGGAAGCTCTAGAAAGAAATCTTGAATCGTTCATAGAATTTGGAGTCTTGAACTCATGGATTGAATCAGAAGAGAAATTGGGGGATAACAAAGACCTAGAAAAGGAGTCACAAAAAAAACATGAGAAAGAGTAGTTGAGTTTCAATACCATAAACCCTTCACAATATTTGTTCAAGATGGAAGTAAAACTGGACATAAGGACATACCAAGGTGAGATCGATGCATTAAAATTGAATCATTGGTTGCAACAACTAGAAGTGTATTTCAACGTTCACCATATAGATGAAGAGAAAAATATATCACTTTCCAAACTGAAGTTATAGGGACATTCTTTGACATGGTGGGAAATCCATGCGAAAACACTTAGGTTGGAGGGTGATCCACCAGTAACTCGGTGGGAGGACTTCAAAACCATCATCAAGTCTCAATTCTACCCTATTAGTTATGTATAGGACCAATGAATCTGATGGCACTACTTTAGGCAGAAGCAAGGGCAAAGTGTACAAGAGTACACCACCCAGTTTAGAAAGATGGCCATCATGTTGGGTATCTCTCCCAAGAACCTGTTGAGCACTCAACACACCCTAAAAAGGTCTATGACTTTTCTTTTTTGGGTACCACTCAATCTTTTGCATATGAAACTGATACCTTTGCTTATCTTATATGTTTCCTGATTGAATTAATTAAAGTTTATTCGAACTTGTAACAAAGAGTCATATTAATCATAAAGAGGACTTGACAACCACTCAAGAAATCGGCGACCCAGAAGTTTCCCCAATGCGCTTCAAAGGTTCGACATCGGTAAAAGTTGTAAGGTGGAAAAAATCGTTTGGAAATTCAAAGTAGTCGAGTACCGATCTTCATAGGCGTCGGCCGATGAAAGCGTTTCTTTCCTATGAACAACCCCAGGAAGGATTTCGCCGAAGACTGATCCATTCGGTTCCGGTAGAAAAATGTAATAGTAAACACCACGCAGAGGTAAGGAGTAAACATCACCAACCGCCAACGCCCGAAACAAATTTCAACGATAAAGGCTCATAAAGTGAAGGCCCGCCGAGGAGTTGCGTACTCATTTTTCCCCTGATTACCAACCCCGATATCATCGACGTCATAGGTTCTGTCAAGAGAATATCAATATAAGTATGCACTCAGATTGTAGTCGATCCCCGATCCCTACGCCGGGGTGATGTGACGCGACGAGATGTTTTACCTCTGTATGTGTCAAATACGCCACATTCAAAGTTGGTAGTTAATTCGTAGATCGTGCATTATTTACTAATTCGTGCATGAATCAAAAGGATCCGTTAAACCCACCAATACAATGCATCTTCTTTCGCGCCTCCACCGTCAACCAGTTAAGGTTTACCTACAGAGATTCGAGGGTAATTTATTTTGAATTTACATTTATTACTCGTATTAATTGATTTATATGACTGGTAGTGCCTCTCCAGTTATATCCTGTTTGAGTCATTATGCATGGTCCCATTCTGCGCAGCAATAAATTCAGAATAAATAGAAGAGTGAAGCCAACAACCTAGAAGAAATGACCAAAGTTCAGTGAGTATTAAGCAATTATCTTAGCAAGCATTACAGGTGTGTATTCGCTAATGGTTTTCATACATTCCATTGTTATATGTCCACACCCAATGCTACTTTGTACACATGTTCAAAAGGTTTTTTAAATTGCAGGACCAATGCCTCCGAAGAAGCCTTCCACCAGGAAATCACCAAGAGCCCCTAAGCGGCAAGAATCAGAAGTAGGAGAAGGCTCCTCCCTAGTAGTTGTGAGACAATTAGAATTCGCTCCCAAGCCAGTGTTCGTCATTAATACAATCACCAAGGATCCCTTTGTCAATCCCCCAGCTTTCAGAGACATGGAGGCAAGTATTGGAGTCAATATGGCATTTCCTCCCTAGGAAGAAGTTTTCAAGAAAATAAAGAAAGAAGAACCCCTCGAATATACCCCACATAGCGATCCTGATACAAGGAAGCTTGATGACGAGGTCCTCCCCAACATTCGCAAGGCTTATCTACACATGGTGGCAAGCCGGTCTCCGATATTTCCTTGGATTGAGCTCATGAATTGGATCATTGACCACACTCACGCCCAAAAATATTTGATTAATGATGATAACGGTGAATGCGTCGGGGTCTTCCTGCCATCAGAGGTTCATAGTTACTATAAGCTTAAATATTCAGAGCTAAAACTGAGCACTAATTTCATCCTAAGTTTCTATGCATCAAACGATACTAGAAAAGTCATGGCGTCTTGGTGGAGAGAAGACAAAAAATTCACGAACCGGACTGTTGGCTGGTACCCAACAGCCAATCTCAGGGAACCATACATATATCTCATGGCTCTACTCTGTTAGGATATTTAGACACTTAGGAGTTAGTTAAGATCTACTTGGTCCAATATGTTGTTAGGTAAAAGTGTGTTTCTTAGTGTGTTTCTTTAGTATGCATTAGTATGCATTTGTAGTTAGGAAATCTGACGGTCACGATATGTTCCCGGCATAGAGTGATCTGACGGTTCATACTCTCCTCGATCTTAATGGCCATTGATCTATGGCTTAACACCTGACTGATCCATGATCTCTATTTAAAGAGCATGGAGGGTCATGTGTTGATGATCGATTGTGAGAAACTCTATTGTAAAATCTCTCTGTAATCTTTTTCTTTGCATTAATAAACTGCTCCAAGTGGTCGTGTTAGTTGGGGATGTGGATGTTTCTTCGTAGGGGTTTTACCATGTGAAAACATCGGTGTGTTGATCTTTGATCTGGTTATGTGAGTGGTTACTGAAGGTGTTCGTCCTCTGTTGGAATACCTGTGTTGTTGAGAAATGGTATCAGATCCTATTTGAAGACCCACTCATGTTGAAGATCAAGATCGTGAAGCCGAGTTGTCTCATCTCCACTTTCTATCATTTTTGTACATTTATGGGCGGAAAGGACTATTCTATTGCGTCTGGAGCGCTCGTTTCAGTTAGGAAAAATTTTCGTTTCACTCGAAAAGGTTTATGTTTGCCCAAGATATGGCCATTACAGTCAGATCCAGAGGTATAAAGCTTGAATACGCATTTTTTTAAATTTTTGCAGAGTAGTATTTTGGTTTTGTTTCGGTTTTGTTTTATTTATTTTTGGGTTGCTACTCTTTTAGATCTGCGTATTCTCTTTTCCCCACGCCCTGTGCGATCTCGGAAAATCAGAAACATATAGGAAAAGGTGCATCTTCCGGGTAAGCTAACCGAGACCTAACCCTTGTTGTCATCGAGAAGCGAAATGTTTTTCTTGTGTGAAAAGAGTTTTTTTTTAGCACGCTCTCCAAGGTCGTCTTCCACCACCACCACCACCACAACAACAACACCCCCAATCCTCCTTCTGAACATTACAATATGTTTTGCTAGATCATTTGGTAAAAATTTGCCTTATTAGTCCCTGTCGTAGGCGTAGAGGGACGATAACAATCGATAAATTGTTGACTACATACTACTTTGTCCTTTGACCTGAAATATTTGCACAATACCTATTGTTGGAGCTATGGAAATAAAATTGTATATTTTTATATAATAAAAAGTAACATATATGTACTGATCTGATTGGATAAGAGATTGGAGGTCTTATTGTCGGCTTTGTTATTCCCAATGTACTATATGGCAACATATCCAAAGTTTTTCTCGTAGTCAGTATGTTTTAATCATATATTTTTTCTGTATCTTACTTCAAGGTTGATTAATGATAGCATTAGTTCGAATGTTTGTATTAGCATTTTTTGCTACTCGAATATATCTGCAAGTTTTGATATGATAAGCATATTGAAAAGTTTTGATATCTAAGCTTTGTAGTGATTGAGAATTCCAAAGTTTATAGAGTATTTGGCGGATGTATATTTCTTGAAATGTATTGACACTTATTCTGAGATGCATCAATAGGACTGATTGCGTAAATGTTCACATGACACGACGTTCTGCAACACCCCTGACAGCTTAAATGTTTGCATTCCGCGAGGTGCTTAGACAGGCTGAGAGTCTTAAATGTTTATGTAAATACGGTTCTCAGAGTACATTTTTCCTCAAAATTTTCTATACAGTTACAGTGAATTTGCACTTGATTGTCTACCACCAGTTCAATAGCCATTGTATGTTTCGTCCTTGTTCTGCCATTGAAGCTACATACATTGTTTATTGTTCAGTGACTGCTTCTTCTTCGTTGGTTTGTCAATTGTTGGCATTGTGTGCTTCATCCTCATAATCATTGAGGCTACATACATTGTTTACTGGTTTGGTGAGTGGTTCTTGTTCGTTGGTTTCTCGGTTGTTGCTTGTTGTTGTTTCGCTAGTGATTCGAGCTATGCTTCTACATTTCATCATTTCGGAGTAAGTTTTAATCCAGTAGTTTCATTTTCTATTCCTTGTTTGTTGTTTAGTTTGTAGTTTGCAAGTAAGAATGTTTTCTTATTTGTAGTCGCATGTTCCTTGTGTGTTTCCAGTTCCTTTTCTGTTTGGGTTGCAGTTTCGTAATCGTTGGAGATACATATGTTGTTCACTGCCTCGGTGGTTCTTGTTGGTTCATTGGTTCCTGGGTTGTTGGTTCTGTTTGTTTGGTTGGGGTTTGCGCTTTGGGGCGCTAGGGGTGTTGTTCGGCCTCTTCGTGATTTCTCACTGGTTTGGTCCTTGCTGGTTTCTTTTCTTTGATTCGGCTTTGCAAGGTTGGGGTGCAACGGCGGTGGTTGGAGCTTTTCTTTTTTCTTCTTTTTTTTGGATTGTTATTGTTTTGTTTGAGGCGCTTTACGGTGTTCATCCCCTGCACCCATCAGTGGATATGCAGTTGTTTTATTTGCCATGTCTGTCGGAGTCAAGATCTGTTATTCTATGAGATTTTCCTGGTGTTGCAGTCCTGCCATGAATGAAAATAGTTGCATGCAAAATTGTTCGAAGATTACATGTGAAGTTACAATACCCGTTGTTTTTTTGTTGGAATAAAGCATATGTATGCAGGGTACATTTATAAACCATGTATGGTCAGATGTGTGGATATGACATGACATGTCTTTTCTCCTCTACATAGAATGGTGTGCGCAGGATGCAATTTGTGTTGTTCTTGACATATGATATGTGAAACAAAGATTCTGCACGATTATATTTTCATGTATGTAAGCATGTGTAGGTAATTAGCCACGAAAAACTGAGAACTTGTATCGTGTGCACAGCAGTCTGTGTAGAGGATAAAGAACATGGCTAGAGGGCATATGTGGATAAATTCCCAGGGAAAAGCATAAATCATTTAGTTGTGGCCATGCAGTTGCGTGATATTTTGTGCCTTGTAATATATTTTGGCCAGGGAAAAAAATTGTACACGATTACAGCCATGGATAGAGAAGCGCAAAGGTTCATGTTTTTTCCTTTGTAGACTATTCGTTGAGTCAGTTTTTCTCTATGTACATATTGTTTGTTCTCCACTGAATACCATCTTCCATTGATGTTCATTAAATTTTGTGGGTTCCCAAATTGAAACAAACAGAGTTGTTGGAGAAAAGGAGAGAGTCTCGACTGCATCGGCTAAAAAGGATATAGAAAGGTGCATGCTCGTGTTGTTGTTTCATATTGCGTTGTTTTGTATTTCATTTATGGTCTGGATATGTGTTAAGATAGTTGTGTGCCTTCCTACATGGTAAGTTTTCTTGGTTGCATACGTTTATTCTTGCATACTAAGCTAGTGCATGTCCATAATGTTTGCGCTGCATTGCTGCATTTAACAAACAAAATGGTTGGACAGGACGAAGGACTCTTTGGCGGGTAAATAGACCTATTTCTTTTTGTTTTACATGTATGTTTTCAAACTAACTTGTCTTCCTGTCGATTGCATATTCCGCGTTGTTACCTTGGAAAAAACACGTTGCTTGGACAAGGAAATGAATTCTTTTGTGCAGCAGCAGAGGTTTATGTGGTACAATCTTCTAAAAGGTATACCAAGTGTGTCGTAAAATTAAAGATACAAACCGGGTGCAGGCATATAATATAGAATGCATATATTTGTTTAGTCCTAATGTCCATCTGCAAATGCTTGCATCAGAAAAAGTTGGACTAGTGAGACAGCCATGACCAGTCAGTCATCCTAGACATCGGCGGACCGACAAGGCCAAAGGTAAAGATGCATGCACTCTGCTCTTACTATGTTTACTAGACAAATTTCCTGGGCTATATATTCATCTATGGCATGAAGAATACGTTGATTCCATCTATAGTACATGGTTTGCAGCTCCCAAGAAGTATCAACAAGTACGAGTGAGACGTCGAACCTGCTGCATGTTCCGCGGACTAAGAGGTGTCATTGCGAAAATCTAGCTCCATAGTTCATCAAAAGTATGTGTGTACTTGTAGCACACTACCATTCACTTTAGTTTTATTGTTCAAAAAATGTCTTCAGGTCTAGAGTTATGACATCCAAAGTACTGTCAATAGAGGCCTTGAACAGCCTCCAAACTGGACAGGTGTTCGTCAGGGACATAATGGTTGTTTATACCACCTACTTGGACAAGGCAAACAAAAGTAGACCCATTATGCGTGCTGATATGACAGACAAGGACGCCATGATGACAGTCACACTGACTATTCCTCCACAACTTGTCCAGAAACATGCAGAAAATATATTTTTGCGTAATGGGATATCCATTACAAATTTTAATATATTGTCGAAAACAGTATATGACCGTGGTGATTGTGATCAAATTATTTCGGTCAACGAAACAAGCATTGTGGAAAAAAATCCTCTTATTTGTTCAGAATATCACTTCCTCTCGGACTCGACTATTAGGCAACTTGCACAGAGCACTGATATTTACCCAATGGGAATGATTGGGGATGTTGTCACACTGGCCAGGAAATTTGGGTCACAACACATTCTCCATATCAAGGATGGAGAGTCGGACAGCGAGAAGGAAATGGTACCGCTTTTCATATTCAGTTTTGTTGTTTACTTTCACTTCTGCATGTATGTCGAATAAGTTACACAAATATTGCACTGTTCCATGTTGCAGCTACAATTGTTCGATACGTATTCAGATTTGTTTTCGTCAATAGAACAGCAATTGCATAGAGGGAAGATTCCACTTATGTTGTTCAAAAATATAACAAAAAAGAAGGATGTTAGAGAAACGATCTTTCAGACAACCCAGTCAACATTTGTAATAGAGTTGCGAGCAGATACAGTAAAGGATCTAGAGAAGCTAGCTAGCTCTACAATTGTTGTGCGTATACATTTACAAAATCATCCTCGCTTTGCTTATAGAAATAGCTTTCAACAAATTTCTGTAGCTGTTAAATTTTATTTTTTTGTTTTAAAGGGGAGGGTGGGATGCAGTTGTGTATTATATTGTTCAATGTATTAATTCCTTTGCTCGCATTCCCAGGTTGGAGGTCTTTTAGTTGCAGCCAATGTGTACTCGACCCCCTTTGAACCTGTTTGTGCAAAATGTCATTTTTCTACCTCTGCCTCCGCTTTGATAACTGATGATACGATTCATTGTCTGTGATGCGGTGAAAAATGTCCATATATTTATGGACATTGCCTCAATGGTGTTATTTGAACCATGGGCAACACAACTGTGCATTGTATGATCAGGCAGTCGTTGTTACAAAATGTGCTTCCTGAGTTGGCAGAGTTGTCGTATGAAACATATCTACATAAAAAAGCAAGCAGTGTCTACACGCTGCGGCAGCTTCAGATACAAAGCAAATTCACCTTAAATGAGGACAATGCAATTTTGCATATCGGCTGAAAAGGGGAAAAAAAATATTATATGAAACTTTGAGAGGAAACGAAAATACCTCATGTATCTTTGTAATATTTGTTCAACATCCAGATGAAAGTTCGTTTCAACAGAAAACAAATGCGACGACGTCTTTTCTTTGTATATCAAATTGTTTGGTGCAAAGGTCGATGGGTTCTTCTCTATGGAACCTTCTGGGAACTTGCTTGTGGACTATTTAAAGTATGCTTGGTTCTTGGTTATCTGCATTGTCTGTCAATTTGTATACCCTGGAACTCCAGTTGTTCCTTAGAGGACACCAAATAGTATAATTGTTTTTTTTAGCCAGCTGGGACGCAGATCCGCCTGGTAATTTCTATGGCGTTGTGATGCAACTATATTGTCACTTGCTTTAGCAGATCTCCTTCATCGATGAACTTGGTCAAACTATTGTTTTGAAATAATTTGAAATCAATGAATATATAGTGTCTGAATTGCGACTGTCCTCACATACAAACAAGAGGGTCTTAAAATAAAAATTGGTCGTTGTTTTTGAATTTTTGCTTATTCGATGAAGTTAGTCAGATTAATATCCTGGAATAATTTGAAATCAACGAATATTTTGTGTGCGGAATGCAATTGTGTTATCATATGAACAACAAGCCCTTAAAATTCAAATTAGTCCTTGTTATGCTTGCGGTTATGGAATTTAAAAAAAAAATCTTTTCTTTCCTTGATTCTTTTAGGAATAAGCGATTTAACATCCTTTAATAACTTAATGTGCCATCTCTCAAGTCCATCTGTCAATCTGTATATGGCGGATCTTCGAACGCTATTCGGAGGACAAGGAACAATGAAACTGCAATGTTGCCCCAGGCAGCCCATAGGTTCCTTTGTCAATTTGTATATCGTAGAGTTGTGGGTAGCTTTTGTATAGCGCGGAACAATAAAGTCCCAATTTTCAGCCCGCAAGCTCGAGCAAAAGAGGCCCATTTTTCAGCCCACCGGCCTATTAAGGTCCTAACCTGCACAAAGGTAGAGAAATATATTCAGATGTAATAAATGTCAATATTAATAAGGCCTTTCAATAAAATAGAATAAGGCGGATGTAAGAAGACCTAATAGAAGCTTATGCTTCTAGAAGGATCTTCCTCTAGATGCTTCTCTTGATAGAGATATTTATTATAAATAAGGGTCGAGGGTATGAAAACCCTAGCTTGGAGATTATTGTAACAGAGCGTTGCTCGACTGGAGGTTTCCCCCTCGAAGAGGCCCATGAACATTGCTTTCGGAATCAAAGTGTTATTTTTGTTGTTGTTCTTATATCATTTATGTGTTATTGTGGATATTATGCTGGTTATATTACTATTATTCTGCTATTTCTAGCATTTTATTTTTGTTCTGCATACTTTTTATATCTGGTATATTACAAGTGGTATCAAAGCACTTTCTTTGGCAGAAATTGTGGGAAATTTTTTTTCAAGGTAGAGACGTATTTCGTCATCTTTAAGCCACGGAGATCTATTGTTACACGCATAAACCCGCGGTTGAGGGATTCATACACATAGGACATACAAGTGGTTCTTAAGTGCAC
>JZKD02S1948028.1:21891-56787 GCA_000966675.3 Picea glauca | reverse complement strand
CAATGTTGCATGGTGACAAAACCAATGCAACATCTAAACTCAACTCAACTAGTCAAACTGAAGTGTCAACTAAAAGAGAATATTCTCCAGGTGTAATATTCTCCCCTAAAATATAGGAGACTAGATAATGACTAATAAACAAGGAAAAACCGTAGGAAAAATAAATCCTAGGTGTGTGTGAAGTAACTCCAACACCCCCCCTGAACATCACTATGGTGAAAATAAAGAATGGGTCCCGGCAACGAGGCCATGTTAGGTACCCAAATACAAAAGATACACTGAAAATAAAGTGAGGAAAGAGGGAAAACCTCATGGGAAAACCCCCCCCTCAAGGTACAATGTATGTAAAAAGAAGAACTACAGTTGCTAGGAAACGGTGTCCTTCACTCCAAGACGACTTCGTAGAGAATGGAACTTATGCTCAATGAAGGTTTTTGTGAAGATGTCTAACATTTGTTCTACTGAAGGACAGAACTATAAGTCGATGATCCCCTCGTGTACTAAGTCCCGGATGTAGTGCATGTGGATCTTGATGTGCTTCATCCACTGCCTCCGAACTGGATCTCTGCAAAAATTCAGAGTGCTCTAGTTTTCACACCATATGCCAATCAACCGATGAAACTGAATGCCCAACTCAATGAGAAAATGTTGTAGCCACATAGCATGAATGGTTATGTTAACTACCCCTATGTACTCTGCCTCAGCTGAAGATAGAGCAATGGCATCTTGCTTCTTTCTTGACCAACAGATAGGCCCGGAACCAAGACTGAGTGAGTAATCATATGTGGACTTGTGATCAGTGTTATCGCCAGCCCAGTCGGAATTAGTAAACCCAATGAGATATAATGTAGAGTCTATTGCATAATAAATCCCAAAGGTGATGGTGCCCTATATGTATCGAAGGATACACTTTGCAACCTTCCAATGTAGCTCATGCGGCTCCTACATGAACCTGGAAACTGCGCCAACTGCATAGGAGAGGTCTAGTCTGGAGTTTGTGAGACACAACAAGCTCCCCACTAGTTATCTGTATAGTGTGTTGTCAACCAGTGGAGTCTCCCCGCCATCCTCAAGTTTAACTCCTGAAAGGAAAGGAGTCAGAGAAGACTTGCAGTCTGTCATATGAAATCTCTCAAGGAGATCTCGTGCATACTTGGCCTGAGACAGTTTGATGCTTGATGCATCCTGACCGATATCAAGTCTAAGGAATAAGTGTAGCGGACCTATGTCTGTCATCAAAAACTTGTCATGTAGAATCCTCTTGACTACAACAATCGTTGAAGTCAAGCAACCAGTGATCGAAAAATCATCAACATACAGAACTAAGAGTAGAAGTGAATTATCCGTCCTGAGCATGTAGACATTCGGATCTGATTTACAACGTATAAAGTTCTGTGACAACAGGTAGGAGTCTATCTTGGCATACCATGCCCTCGGAGCCTGCTTAAGGCCATAAAGGGACTTCTTCAGTCGACAGACCAAAGATGAGTTCTGCATAAATCCCTAGAGCTGCTCCATGTAGATCTCCTCAGAGAGATCACCGTGAAGAAATGCATTCTTCACATCCATCTGATGGACTTCCCATCCCTTGGTTGCCGCATTGGAAAGTGTCAATCGTATGGAATCCATCTTTGCTACTGGAGTGAAGGTCTCATCATAATCAATACCATGAACATGATGAAATCCTTTGGCGACAAGCCTTGATATGTATCTGCTAATATGTCCATCAGTTTCACTCTTGGTCCTATAGACCCATCTGCCTCTAAGAAGTTTCCTCCCAGAAGGAAGGGGAACCAGATCCTGAGTCTGGTTCTCGAGGAGGGAGTTGTACTCCTCCTACATGGCGGATTCCCAAAAGGGATTTCCAGCAGCCTTATCATAAGACTGTGGATCTGAATAATGAACCAAGAAAATATGCCTGGAGGGAAATGGTTCAGTGGCAGTGAGTGCAACAGGAGGCTCCTTGAAATCAGATTGAGTCCTCCTAGTATCGGTTGGATCACCAACAAGATCCCCTGCAGCCTGAAGAGTAGTTTGTGCACTTGGGCCTCTGCTCTGGCTCTGCAACTGCATTTGGATGCTCTTACTCTGCATCCAACTGCACTGACTCTGAATCTGAATCATCTGAGTCCTCTAAATCATAACTCTCATCTGAAGAAGAGTTGAAATGTGCATGCTCATCGTCTCGGACAGGTGGAAGAATGAAGGTGTCTGCATGCGGCTACTTAGGTGCATGCGAGACACTTTCCTCAAATTGGACACTTCGCTCAATGATGAATCAGTCTGAGGAAAGATCAATAAGCCTATATCCCTTCACACCGTCGGGATATCCAACAAAAATGGACTCATTTCTCTGTGGATCAAGTGCCTTCCTCTTTTCAGAGGGAATCTGGGCCCATGCACGTGAACAAAAAATGCGAAAGTGGGTCACTTCTGGTTTGAGTCCGCTCCAAGCCTTGTAGGGGGTCTTATCCCTTACAGATATATGGGGAGATATTTTTTGGATGTATGTTGCACAATTAAGTGCTTCGGCCCATAGTCTCTGTGGTAGAGACTTTGCATGCAGCATGCAAGATGCCATCTCCTTTAGAGATATGTTTTTCAGCTCAGCAACTCTGTTTTGCCACGGAGTATAGGGAATTGTGTGTTGCAACTGAATCCCTTCCTCATTGAAAATATTATGGATCTCATGATTCACATACTCTCCCCCATTATCAATTCAGAGGACTTTGATCTTATTTCTGGACTGTGTCTCAACCAGGGCTTTGAAATCTTTGAGGTGTGTAAAGACCTCGAATTTTTGCCTAAGAAAGTAGATACAAGTAAAACGTGAGAAATCATCAACAAAAATGAGAACAAACCTCGCTTTGTTGATGGATGGATGCGGAAAAGGACCCATAAGGTCATTGTGGATTAGATCCAAAGGTGCGGAAGCTCGGTGAGACTTTCCTTTGTCGAATTTCTCTTGAGGGTGTTTTCCAAGAACACATCCCTCACACACTCCCTTGGAGAAATGGATGTTTGGTAGACCATCAACCAATATTTGCTTGCTAATATGTTGCATGTATCTGAAATTCAAATGTCCAAACCTTTCGTGCCATATCCTACTACTTTCATCAGCATGAGTAAGTAGTAAAGCAGAATCAGGTTCAATGAATTCAGAAAATGTATACAATCTAGACTGATGATTTACCTCACCGGTAGCAACCCTGGAGTTGGTTTGCATGTTCTAGATGTCCATAGAATTTGGTGTGAATATGAATTTATTTACGATGCCGGAATTAGTCATTTGATACATGGAGAGAAGGTTGACAGAAAGTTTGGGAACGTGCAGCGCATTCTCGAAGCTTCCATTGTTGAGTTCAATCCTTCCTTTGTCAGTGACTTCGACAGAAGAGTTGTCCCCCATCAGAATAGGAGGACCTTTGCATGCATCCAAAGAAGAATAGACTACTTTTGAGGCAGACATGTGATGTGATGCTCCTGAATCTACGATCCAAGCATCGAGAGAGGATATGATTGTAATCATGGCATGGCTAGAATTGTCTTTCTTAGAATTCAGATCTTCTGGCTTCTTCTTCTTGGAACCGTCGGGGATGCGATCTCCAAGTTTGTTTTGATGAAGTATTTGAGACATAATATATATTTTCTTTTGCATGCATGCAGATTCTGAATGGAATCCTTTGTGACAGTACGTGCATTTCTCCCCTTTTCTTCCCTTTTCCCCTTTGGATCTGGAGGCATCGGTGAAGGGTTTTGTGTACCCTTCCTTCTTCGGATGTGCATGAGATTTTCGTTTATATTTATATTTAGATTTCTGATATTTGTGGCTACCATCATGCATAGTGAGTGCATGAGCCCTTGGGTATTTCATTGTGCCCATGTTGATGAGCTTGGTTTTCTCTTGTGTCAGGGATTCGATAAAGTCCTCAAGAGAAGGAATATTCCAAGTAGCTCCAGAGGTGAATCTGACAGTATGTAATTTGGATACGAATACAGAGAATTCAGGACCAAGCTTGGAGAGAATGGTGAGAACCATTTGTTTCTCCTCCTTCGATTTATCAACCCCGCAAGCTTTGCGTTGCGACAGTAAATCCTTCAATTTTGTAAAGAAATATTGGATATTATCGAAGATTTTTGGATCCAATGTGAGAATCTCCACCTCCATCATGTGTCCCTTCATCTCATCCTTTTTTCCAAAGAGCCCTTCCAAGGTGGTTCAGGCTTCATTGGGAGTCTTACATGAAGATATGTGAAAAAGGAGATCGGGAGAAATAAGACTGCAAATTGTTCTGAGTGCCTCATCCATGCGATTTAAGTACTTGGATTTTTCTATGGATGATGTTGGTTCTATATCTGTATTCAAGTTTAAGTTGTACAACCCTCTGGTTCGGAGATGTATGGTGTAAGAATGAATTCTTTTTGGAATTCCATCTTTCCATTGTCTTCAATCTTTTGTACCTGCAAAAACAATTTGTGTAGATTTTGCTTTGCAATTCGTCCGCTCTGATACCATGTAAATGTGTTGAACCTACACATAATAGATCTATCTAAACAATAATACACACATTTGCAGAGAGAATTTGAGAAAGACAAAGGAGAGAAAGAATGGAAGAATTCTCATTAACCGTTATGAATAATGAATAATGTACACATGATATACTCTGTATAACTCAATGAGTGCACATTGGAGGAGAAACAATGCGCCATAGTGGTGGTATATATTGATCTAGACACATACCAGTAGTTATGGGAGTGAACTGCCACCTAGTCTAGTCTCTCAGGCAGTTACGGGAGTGAATTGCCACCTAGTTGAGTTAACTAGTTAACTGACTAAACAGAGAGTAGTGAGGAGTTAACTCAGGGAATCAACGGTAATGCGCCAGTCTGGTAATGATACTAAGGCAAGGTTGAATTAGCATGGTGATGATCCCAATGTTGCATGGTGAAAAAACCAATGCAACATCTAAACTCAACTCAACTAGTCAAACTGAAGTGTCAATTGAAAGAGAATATTATACAGGTGGAATATTCTACCCTAAAATATAGGAGACTGGATAATGACTAATTATGAATAATAAACAAGGAAAAACCTTAGGAAAATGAAATTGTAGGTGTGTGTGAAGTAACTCCAACAATCTCTTCAAAGATTGTCCCCTCAATGCCCCAGCACAACAAGCATAAGAAGAAAAATCAAAGGATGGATTCACGCAAATCACACACTGTAAAAGATAGCCATCAAAGAAACCAAATTGGGGTTTTAACAAGAAGATCCCAACCAATAATTATTTTCATGCTCTAAATGACCTACCAGATGCAGAAGAAGTGGAAAATCCCCCATATTCAAGGCCATCCAAGAAGTAATAAGGGTAAATCCAAGCAATCTATTGAACCAGTGCTTGAGCAAATCGTCACCCCCCACACCACTGATCAAGAAGTAGCCAACAGAACCCCATAAGTTGAGGGGGACTTAATAATGCAGATGGAGGAGAACAACCTCGACGACATAGATCTGAAAAAACTGGAGGACGCTTTCAACAAGAAGGAATTGCAATCTATCCTGGTCGAGCAGCTAAGCAAAGTTCACAAAGTTTTTATAGATTCTACCGTCGGAGCAACCTCCAGACTGAGGATAAGCTCAAATCCAGGTCCAACCCCAAGACGCACACCCAAAGAAAATAGGAGAAGGGGAAGTAAAACAACACAACAATTGATCAAAGAGGTAGGTCGCTTCATGATTAACTCATGACAGGTCCAATTCCTGACTGAGGGATTCTTCTCACCCCCACCAAACTCCTCATGATGAAAATCATCACTTGGAATATAAGAGGCCTAAATAGAAGATCCAAGTAGAGGACTTTTAGAAACAGTATAACGGTAGAGAATCTGGACATCCTTCTACTACGGGAAACAAAATGTGGAGGAGATGCAGCAGATGAAGTCTTTAGACGCTTATGGAGGCACATAAAATTTATCTTCAATGACTCCAGAGGTGCATCAAGCGGGTTAGAAATACTTTGGAACCCAACCACCATAATTTTGGACCAACCTTTCTCCACACTAGACACAATCTTAGCACATTATCGTGCATTAGGATCCAACAAAGGGGGAATAATTACCAATTCTTATGGACCCCAAAATCACCCAAAAATTACCAACCTTTTTCTAAGAATCATCTCCTCGTTAGGTGGTCTAATAGGACATAAGTGATGGATCATCGGAGGAGACCTCCACATCATCCTCACATTGGAATAAAAACGAGGGGGCATTCGTTGGCTAGATTAGGATAGTGGTAAGCTTCGAAACCTGATAGATAATATCCATATAATTGACATAGAAACTAGGAATGGTATCTTCACTTGGTTAAATAGTCGATCTAGTGCCCAGAATGTTGCTTGCAGACTGGATTTTTTTTTAGTTTATGAAACCTTAATTCTCGAAGGACCCTCCCTAGAAGCGAATATCCTCCCAAAATCAGGCTCAGATCACTAGTCGATTCAACTCTGGATCGACACAATTGCCACCCTCAAATACAAATCTTTTCGATTCAAAAAGTTATTGCTAACCAATACTAACTTCTCAGAGTTATCCAAATCTTGGTGGGCAAATGCAGAAATCTTTCAGGGTTCTCGAATATATGATTCCAACAAAGGCTGAAAATTTTCAAACAACGACTTAGAGACTAGAATAAAAATGTATTTGGGAACATATTCTAGGCAAAAAAATCCCTAGAGAAACACTTGGAAGAAATATAGCAAGAGACCATTTTGCAAGGCCACTCAGACGAGAAACGTCAGGAAGAGTAAATACTCAAAGGAAAACTTGAGGAAAGGAAAACACAGGAGGAGATACTCTGGAAACAAATATCCAGAGCGCAATGGCTTAAAGAAGGGGAAAGAAACACAAAATTCTTCCATCTATCCATGATGCACCGGCACCACATCAACTGCATTACAACACTGGAAGACGAACAGGGCAACACCATCATGGATCATGAAGGAATAGAAGTTGAGCTAGTTCACTACTACACGGAAATTCGATAAGAACCACCAATATACAGAACCCCAACTATCTCAAGAATTACTCAACATATTCCTAAGCTTATCACTCTAGAACAAAACCAGGCTCTGAATAGACCGATCACACAAAAGGAGGTGGATCATGATGTTAAGGAGATGCCCTAGGGAAAGGCACCAGGACCGGATGGCTTCACAACCAATTTATTCCAATTTTTTTGGTCGGTGATAAGAGAATAAGTCTAGAAAGTTGTTGAGGAATCCAAAACCTTTGGGAAAGTCTTCTCAGCTCTCAACACCACCTTCCTTACTCTCATTCCTAAGGAAGAATTAATCACTCATCCTAAGAAATTCCAACCCATATCCCTGTGCAATGTCATCAACAAAATCATCACCCTCCATCTCAAACCCATCCTTCCCTTCATCCCATCCTTCCCTTCATCTTCTCCAAAGTGAAATTTGGTTATGTAGAGGGGCGTTAAATCTTGGGCAGTGTCTTCTTGGCCCATGAAGTTATACACTCTCTAAATACTACACACACTCTAGGTATGCTCATCAAATTAGATCTCTCTAAGGCTTTTGATTGTCTCAATTGGAATTATATGCGCTCCCATCTGGTTGCATTTGGCTTCAGCCAAAACTGGATCAACTAGATTTTGAACCTTACTTCCTCGTCCTTCTTCTCTACACTGGTCAATGGTGTACCCTCTCATCCTTTCTCTCCTTCTTGAGGGATTCATCAAGGGGACCCTTTGTCCCCCTTTCTCTTTTTCATAATGGCAGAAGTCTTGGGGTGTTATATCAAAGCCTCGATTGACAATGAATCACTCAAAGGGATCCCTCTTCACGGCCTGCAACCCAATGCCTCTCATAGCCAGTTTGTGGATGACACCCTACTAATGAACTCTCCTTCTACAGAGGTAGGAAACAAGCTCAAGGCCATTCTCAATGACTTATGTGAAGCACCTGGAACCACCTTTAATTTGAGTAAGTCCCATCTTTTCTTCTTCAATACTCCCCATGCGGTCCAACGTCACATCTCTCGACTCCTGGGCATTCCAAGAATCTCCCTTCCATCCAAATACCTTGGCATCCCCCTTTCTGAAGCTAGAGTTTGCAACATCTCTTGGGATGCCTTATTGTCTTCCCTCTCAAATCGCTTGGGCAAATGGACCTTCAGATCCCTAAACATTGCAGCAAGATTTCTCCTCATAAATTCGATTCTTCAAGCTATCTCTGCCTATCTTTTATCAGTTCTGGTAGCCCTACATTCGGTCATCAAAACCATACGAAACCTACATAGAAACTTCCTTTGGCATGGGAATGACCCTGGAAAGAAATGAGTGATGGTCATCTGGGAGAAAGTATGTAAACCAAAATCTAAGGAAGGACTCAACCTCAGGGATCCAGGGAAATTAAACAACATTATGAGGGCTAAAATATGGTGGTGTTGGCTCAAATACCCAACAAAAATCTGGGCCAAAATATGGAATCAAAAATATGCTTCGCACACCAATACTTCTCGACTTATCACGTTCAATGAATAGATCCAAGGATCTAACATCTATAACGTCACATGGTGCAATCGGCCTCTCATACAGGAGCATGCTTTCTGGGAAATATGGGATGGACAAAAAGTGTTATTTTGGACAGACTCTTGGCAACATCTCCCTCCTTTGAACACTATGGACAGCATGTGCCCCCTCAAGAAAAATTCCATAAATATATTATCTTAAGTAGTTGACCTTTGGCTTAATGATACTTGCCACCCCCCTTGGAAGACTTGGAAAACGCTACCCCATGAACTGCACATTCCTAAAGACAGTAACATTCAACCTTAGCTCAATACCATTGCACAAAGGAAAATTCACATCACAAACGGATCATAGATTCTTATCTGGGGACACTCCCCCTTTGGGCATGTTCACAATTCAAGAAGCCTACATCCTTCAGGATAATTTTCACACTCTACCTACTGACACTATATGGAAAACTATATGGAAGTCAAAACTATAGCCAAAGGTTTCCACCTTCCTTTGGCTTATGTTTCAAAACTGAATCCTCACCTAGGACAATCTCCAGAAGCGTGGTTTTATAGGACCCTCTATATGCCATCTTTGTTACCAAAAGGAAGAATCAACAAAGCGTTTATTAAATCAATGTTCTATCAGTGGGAAGATTTGGGATCAAGCTTCTCAAATAATGTTACAATCCAACATAGCCAGAGACAATATCATACAAACCATTGAGAACTGGGGAAATGGAGCATTCATCAACCCAATCCTAAATAGGATTTGGCAGCTATTACCAGGCTTCATTGTTTGGAAAATATGGAAAGAGCGAAACATATGCATTTTCCATTCCAAATCTGCCCCCCGGGATTACATCTGGTCTCACATTTATGGAAATGTAAAGGAAACCATAAGAGCCCAACTTTGGAAACATGAAAACCTCACTGGAAATCCCCAATAATCTCTAATCCTTTCAAATTGGAACCTCAACCTACCTTTCGCCTCACCCAACACTCCTCTTCGCTCCTCGTCCCTATCACCTAGCCCTACTTCTTTGCATTGCCCCCCTATAGGATTTGTTAAACTAAATTTTGATAGCACCTCGAAAGGAAACCCTAGACCCTCAGGTTTTGGAGTTGTCCTTAGAAACAGAGCTGGGCAGATCGTGTACATATTAGTAGGGCACCTAGGCCATGATACCAACAATTCTGCAGAAATTTGGGGCCTCATCCGTGGGATCCAACTTGCCACCATCCTAAATCTAAACCATCTAATATTTGAAGGGGATTCTAAAGTAGTCATTGAGCTTGCCACCAAGCTCATCAATGGCTTTGATCCATATAAAGTATCTCCAATTTGGCACCTTCTTTACCCCCTTGAAACCCTTTATTCTCTGCTATGTCCCACTCTCACCCTTACTCCTTCTCATGTGAGAAGAGAGGCAAATAAAGTTGCTAACAAACTTTCTAATGAGGGGGTCTCAGTCCAAGCATCGTATATCCTATTTGAAGCCCATAAATCCCTTACTCCACCTCTGCTAACCCATTGCAAGGAGATTACACTCAGAGACTCCCCCCGGATGGGGTGACAATTGGTGACCATGCATAATTGAGAGTTAATATCCCCGGTCGTCATCCCCCCTCCATCCATTTCACATGAATTTCTTGGAAGTGAGGGAGACATTGGTGTGCCTGCCTGGGAATATTGAATTAATGGCGCCCTCAATGCACGAGTTGGAACAGGCCAAGCCTGGTAGGATCTGCCATTATGTTGTCCACTCAGCTTTAATGGATATTTTACATATTGAGGAAGTGTAAAATATGAAGGAAAGATCTGACATTCATTTCATTGTTTTGTTTATTGTTCAGGGGTCTCTCTCATGTTCCACTTCTTCCTTCTTTGTGTGTCCCCTCCCCTTCCCATCTGCTCTCTCTGTCCCAGCCTTCCCAATGCCTAGAGAAAGGGGAAAACCCAACAGAGGACCGACCTATTATAGTTTTGTTGCTCGTCATTGTCGTCCTAGACCTCTAGCTAAACCTGTTCTGCCTCCCATGGCTAAATACCACCCTGTTGATACCCGTCATTTTTCTTCACCTAGATCTTCCCATAATTGGGTGGAGAATGACCATCCCATGGCGATTATAGAGGAAGAAATCCCCCGGGACCCTTCTCTGGCACCCCTGGACTCTACTCTCTTCTCTTCTTCAAACATTTTGGAGCTGCCCCTTTCTTTTAGTCACCCTCCCCTGGTAGACGACTTGGTAGCAGACCTGGGTGGCTACCCTATTGAGGAAGAAATTCCCACCGAAGTTTATCATGAAGACACTTTGGAAACAAAGACAGGTGGTGGCCTCATTGAGGAAGAACTTCCCACTGAAATTCAACAGGAAGACGCTTTGGAAATAGACACATGTGGTTACCCCATTAAGGAAGAACTCCCCTCTGAAGTTCATCAGAAGATGTGGCTCAGCCTACAAGTGACTCTCCACCAAAGGAAGCTTATGTTCCAACATCGCCCAGATCATGGTGCCTCTCTCATGAACATCTGCAATTAATCTTTGATATGTGACGGGATGTTGAGGAGCATATTCATTGTCAATCGACACTTTCTCGGTGCCTAGATGTTTTGTTTGATGCCCTGTCAAGTGAGCCAGGGAAGAGCAGATGCCCAACATGCTGCCATCCCTTCGTGTTATCTCTACGGCCAACTGAGGATGAGGGAAATACGGGTTCGCCTAAAGTTTAATTTCCTTTTCTTTTATTTTATTTTTCACTTTTGAATGTTTAGAACATCCATGGTTGTAGATAAATTATTAAGAAGTATGGAAATTCTCCCTATATCAAACTGAAACATGCATTTGGAAAATTTCCACCTGGCCTGGTTTCCACTTCTATGACAGGACAGGTGGCAAGTTTTTGTTGTGTATACTATTTTGAAAGATTTTTAAGGTAATACAAAATTTTACTTACAAAAAAATAATACATATCTATTGTGATTCTCCTTGGGTACCTCCCTAAGTACCCCATATTATTTCCATAGCTACACTACATGTAATGTCCTGGTTTTATCCCTTTGGAAATCTTGAACTTGATTTTGTATATGTTGTAATTATTTTTTTCATTGCTATGTTTGCTTCATGCCATGAGGTAGACTTACCACAACCATTATGAAATCTTACAAACATAATCATTTTGAAATCAATAAAAAGTTCCAAAACTCACTGAGAATAAGTACCTAAAGGGGTTATGATACCACCAAAGGGAAAAGATAAAGGGGTCCAAGAGAATGATTTTATACCTCACTACCTATGTTTCCTATGTCTACATGTCCTACCCACCTTGGCATTACCACAATCCTTCACCACTTTACAATGTTGAGCCTAACCTATAGTCTAATTTGAGATAGGAGAAGTGAACTTAACCATTTCCTAAATCTAGGCAACCACCTCCTACATTTTGGGAAATTCGTCCTCCACAAAAAGAAGTTGATTTAGGATTGTTACTTGCCATCTTTCACTCATGCAAAGAAGGAAAAATTCAAATGGGAGGAGAGAGATATTTTTTTAGAAGAGAGAAGAGAGGAAAACAAAGTTTTTGCTTGGAAAAATAATGTTGTCATACGATGGGATGGAGTGGCCATGAAAGGAAGCCATTATAACCTTGAGAGCAGCTAAGAACTAAGAAAAATTATGCTGGAGTTAATAGACACCAACTTAGACCTTTCTATTCCCACACTGAAGAGCACTAGAGGGAGAGACTTCTGAGGTACTATTGAACAAAGAAGGAAGAATTCTCCTTATGTTGTGTGGGTTAGGTATTGTGGCTACCAAATAGTTGTTTTGTTTACAAGAACTCAATAGTGGGATACTTGGCTAATTTTATTCTTGCTCCCGATATGGAAATATTTCCTTGAGAATTATGCATTATTCTTCTTCACCCCGGTGGTCTCATAACCTAGCTATGGGGTGGTGTCCATAAAGGACTACGTACGATTGGGTAGAAAATTTTATGTCTTAATGAGTTGCTTGGTATTTAGTCTTCAAAGCAGATGAGTACTTCATCTTTTCTCTAGAAGTTTCTCATTATTTTTGGTATAAAAAATATTTTACTTCTGAATAATTGCAATTAATTCTTATAGGCCTATACAATTGTGATTGAAAACTATTTGTAAGAAAATATATGTTTTTCTTCAAAAGTACCACTAGGTATGCTTGTAGCTCATATATGATATAGGGTACTTTGATTCATATGTATATTGGGTTTGTCTATGTAATGTAAGGTTCACCGACATATGATTTTATTCAATTTTATTCAATTACTCCACGACTTAACAACAATAATAATAATTAGAAGAATGTTAATGCAAAGTGAGTTTATCTGTTTTTTAAATCTTGGCATGAAAGTTGGTCAATTTAAAGGGTCTTGTTGTGAAGGAGATGAACGATTTTAATTTCTTTACAGAGTACATTCCTTATGACACGTTTATAAAACCCTTGTTCCATTGTAAGTTGTTTGTGTCATTTGGTACATAAATTGGCATGATAACATCATAAAATCAACACCATAATAAAATATGGAAGAACCAAACTTCGATTTTAAATGTAGCTTCATTTATGGTGCTATACTGTTTTACTTCATTATAGGATAAGAGAAAACCAACATGGTCATATATTGGCACAACATTTTGAATCGATAGAAGAACCAAACTTCAATTTTAAATGTAGCTTCATTTATGGAGCTAGAATGTCTTACTTCATTATAAGATAAGACAAAACCAACATGGTCCATATATTGGTACAACATTTTGAATCGATAATGTTACAACTCCTCTCTAGTAAAGATATTTTGTAATCATAAGTGAAAATTCCTTTAGAACTACTTGTAATCAAGATGTCAACAAGTTATAGAACAATTCAATATTTTATATTGTTCTAGAAATAAATAAGTTCAAAACAAGTCAAGAATATATGAAATAATTCAGATAGAAATCTCATGTTAGTGGATCAAACGAAGCAACACTTATCAAATCTTATTATATTATATCGTGGGATATCCCTAAGAGTTATGCAATGTCAGAGTTATGTAATGTCAGAGTTATGCAATGTTAACTTTTGTGTGCGAACCTATATTCATATATGATCTTAAAACATAGGTCCCATGGAGGGAAATTTCAAGAGATCCAAGGGCTCTATGAAAGCAAGAAACTTGTAGGAAACAATGCCTGAGCTTTCCAAAACTTTGTTTTGCCCAACATTCTTAATTTAGGTTGGAAACAATGTGCATGGTTTGTGTGTTAATTGAGGTTGGAAACAATGTGCATGGTTTGTGTGTTCCTTCATGTAGAGTATGTTTGTATTATATACTTATTTCATTTCATTTCACCATATGAACGACCTACAAATGCAATTTTATATTTACTATCCTAAATCATGCTATGTTATATATTTTTTTTATGTAAATGAAAGGGCATAACATGTTTTGTGTATCAAAACTAAGCTTGAGGTGGATTGGTCTACCTTATGTGAGTATTCACAATGCAAGTCAAGATGTCAATATGTTTAAGAGAGTAGATGACTTAATTCCACTATAGCTTAGAACTTATATTAAGTACTCAGCATATGAGTAAACCAAAATCTATATTAATTTGTTTCCAGGTATGGTATTTAAAAGGTACATGTTCATATTTAAATTTTGCGTATAGAGTTATAGGGGCAACAAATAGTTTTGATGTAAGTTTTTGGTATGCCTAGAAGCATTGTGTTCCTATGAGTCTCCATTAACCTATAGATGTCATGCAGTGTAATACATGTAGGTATGCATTCTTGTTGCAAGTAGGCATGGTGTGTTGATGATTATATGAGTTTGTTATTTTACGAAGTTTGAGGGATGAAATGAATGTACAAGAAGAAACATCTTCAACTCTAGTCACTTATAAACTTAAATAGCCAATCGGTCATGGTGTTAGTAAAGTGACAACTAATTACCCTTGTTTCAAGCATTGTGTCCTGGAGTGGGCCCAAATCTCCATTCTATTTGAACATGTCAACTCTAATAGATTATGGGTTTTATGTGATAATTGATGATGTTCTTATTTTTATAGACTGAGGCATATGTAATTTTTCTGATGTTATTTCAGTATCGTTGGACCTATAACAACTTTATTTGTTTTTTAGCATGTATACATCAGATCAGTGACAATGATGTGGATAGTATGTGACAATTTGCAGTAGCTTGATTGAGTATTTATGGCATATATATTTATGTTTGTTTATATTCTATAGTTGCACTTGTTTATTTACATGCTCAATTTTTGGTATTTTCGTAATAATGATGATGGTGTCCTTATCAATATGGGTACATTACATTGATGATATACTAATATACAAAAAATCCTTCTAAGAGCATGTACAACATTTTGACATGGTCTTAAAACTATTGGATGAGAAACAACTATATGCAAATCCTTCCAAGTGTGTTTTTGGGGTGCAAGAAGTGGAATATTTAGGTCATATTGTATCTCATGAGAGAGTCAAAGTGAATGCTAACAAAATTAAAGGTATAATGGAATGGCCAATTCCTAAAACCTTGAAGAATCTTAGAGGATTCTTAGGATTGGTGAGCTATTACAACAATTTTGTTAGGAACTATGGTCAAAGAGCATCACCTCTAACAACATTATTGAAAAAGGATCCATTTTATTGGACTCAAGAGGCAACCCAAGCTTTTGAAAAACTTGAGGAGTTGATTTGTAGAACTCCTAGCCTTACCACACTTACCTTCACAAAAACCTTTATTGTGGAGTGTGATGCCATGGGGCATGGAATTGGTGTAGTTTTAATGTAATACGGAAGGCCACTTGCCTCTAAAAGCCACCAAATTAAAGGAAAGAACTTACTAAAACACATTTATGAGAAGGAAATGCTAGCCATGTTTCATGTAACTAAGTAATGGTGTCCTTACTGTGAAAATTACAGGTCCTATCAGCTTGCCTTCTTGGTCTATCTTTGACCAAAGAAAGGCTCTAAGTTACTTCTGTCAGGTAAAGTATTTTCTGTTGTTTTATAACAGCCAACAGTCCAAAAGTATTTTGTTGATTTGTTACGGTTATGTTCTCGATTTTGGGTGCTCTAGCATGTCGTTTTCGTCACCAGAAATTAGTACATGCATCTCAAAATAAACATAACACACCTAAACATTGTTTACTGTTGAATACAAACAGATCTAAGAAACTAAATCATGCATTGGTAGACACATGTATTTTTGGTCAACATGACCCTGGATAAAACCCCCCCGGGGAAAACCAGTTTGGAATATGTGTGTATATATGAGGAAAGCAGAAGAAGGTTTACAGTAAATACAATATATGAAAGAACCTGATACAATAGCAACTCCAACTGAGCTGATATACAAGCTCTAAATCAATAGATGTGCCCCAGAATGGTGCGACCCTCATGCAAACTGCCAGAACCACTGAATCTGCTCCAACTGCCAACTTTGAGCTCAGATCTGAAAACCCCTCCACGGGAATGAAGCTCTAGTAGATGGTCTCCCTCTGAAACTGATCTCACTGCAATCTGATGGCTAGATATCCCACCAGGTATGAATCAACCTCCACAACTAATGCGCCCCTCTCAGAAGTAGAATAGCTCCAGTAAATAATCAAGGCAAGTAGCTCCAAGCCTCCATGAATGAAAGCCAGCGACCTCCCTTAAGAATCCTCACAAAACTGACCTCATCTCCATCCTCCAAGAGCTCCTCTCTCAACAAGCAAAAGACTAAATGAAGAATGTGCCCTCCTTCACCCTTTGCGCCCCTCTTTGTCTCTCAAAAGGAAACCTAAAATATGAAGGGTTGAGATCATCTCATCTCCCATGTAATCGATGGTTGAGATATCCCCATTCATATTTAAGTCAATAACCCACTTTGGGCTAAGTTTCCTAAGTCAACTTATGTCTCTAATTCACCCCTTTGAATTAATAATCACTTTTAGGCCAAAGGTGACTAAATTTCACTTTAACCAAAGTAAAATTGAAATTAGACAAAAGTACAAGGTACAAAGTGTAATGTCCTTCCCTCATGTGCTAAGGAGGTAATAAGCACATGGGGAACACCTCCCAAGGTAAAAATCTCAACACTCCCTCTTACCAAGGAAGGTGTTCCTCACCAAGCCCATCTTGTCTCTGAAATAGACATGCTTGCCCCGTGGCAGGGCCTTGGTGAGAATATATGCTACCTGGTCATCTGTAGATATATACTGCAACTGAACTACCCCTCTCTGAACCCAGTCACGAATGAAGTGGTACCTGATCTCAATATGCTTCAACCGATCATGAAACACTGGACTCTCAGAAAGTTTTATGCAACTTTGATTATCATAGTGAATGATAGTCAGAGACATCTCCTAACCGAATAAACCAACCAACATCTTGCGAAGCCAAATGGCCTCACAACTGGCCTGACTAGGTGCCATATACTCTGCCTCAGCCGAACTCAAAGCAACTGACTTCTGCTTCCGGCTGAACCAGGAAACAAGTCCTGACCCCAAACTGAAGCAACACCCTGGGGTGTTTTTCCTGTCAGCAGCACATCCTACCCAGTCTGAATCTGTGTAGCCAACCAAACAGACTCCATCTCCCCTAACATAGTCTACACCATAGTCCACTGTCCCAGCAACATATCTCAAGATGTTTTTTTCCCCAACCATGTGAACACTCCTCAGCTCAACCATGTATTGGTTGAGTGTGTTCACGACAAAAGATATATCTAGCTTGGTGTTAACCAGATACATAAGTGAACCGATCAACTGCCTGTATATCGTGGAATCCACCAACTGGCTATATGAAGCACTAAGCTTCTTCCATTTGGTGATCATAGGTGTAGACATGGGTCTGCAGTCCTTCATCTGAAACCTGCTCAAAATATCTGTTGCATACTTATCCTGCCCGAGAAAAATGTGAACCTCCTCTTGCCATACCTCCATACCCAGAAAGTGGTGCATCAATCCGATATCACTCATCTCAAACTCTGATGCAAGTCCCAGCTTGCACTCAACTATAACATCCTTGGCTCCAGTAATGAATAAATCATCCACATACAAAATGAGAATGAGCGTGTCCTCACCCCTAATGATGAAATAGAGGGTCGGATCAGCATCGCTCTTCTCAAAACCCATCTGAAGAAAATAAGTATCAATATGTGAATACCAAACTCAGGGAGCTTGCTTCATACCATATAGTGCCTTCCTCAGAAGACACACGTGAGTCTCCCTGTCACTCACCACAAACCCCTTTGGTTGTTCTATGTACACCTCCTCCTCAATAAAGCCATTCAGAAATGTGGTTTTCACATCCATCTAGTGAATGCGCCAACCCATCTCTGCTGCTATGGAAATGATAGTCCTGATAGAAGTGTATCTTGCAACTGGTGTGAAAGTATCGTCATAATCGACTCCCTCAATCTGTGAGAAGCCTCCTGCCACAAAACGAGCCTTATGTTTCTCCATGCTGCCATCTGCAACAATCTTGGTCTTGTACAACCACCTGGAAGTCACAACTGACTTCCCCACTGGCCTCGGAACCACATCCCAGATATCATTGCGCACAATGGAGTCATAATCCTCAACCATGGCCTCTCTCCAGACCTGATGGTCAACTGCCTGCGCAAAAAGTTTGTGGCTCAGTATCCCTGATACTCGTCACTGGTGCCAAATATGCTCCCAATCTGACTGGCGGCTTGCTCTCTCTGATCTGGCTCTTGGGCTCCCCTACATTCTCTCTGGCCACCTTCAGGGTCTTTTGAAACCATCTAGGTCTCCTCTTCCCTGAAGCAGTCAACGGAGAAGTAAGGCCTCTCTGCCCAAGAGTAACTGCCTCTGGACTCATCTCGACAATCTGAGATCCCAAAGACTATACTCCCTCAAAATTTTGTGCCCCATCTGATTGAACATGCTCTAACTGTGACCCTGGAGCTGTGCATGGTGAACCTGTCACCCCTGATACTGGTGTACCTGATGACTGAGGTTGTTCTCCCTCTGAGACTGCAACTGGAAACTCTGCATCATCCTCAACTCCAACTCTCGACTCAAGAGATCTCACAAAATCCCTATCCTCCTCAAATATAACATCTCTGCTCACCACCACTTTCCTAAGTGGCGGAATGTAAATACGATAGGCTTTTGACACCTCTGAGTATCCAACTAGAATCCCCTGTTGGGCTGTGGGGTATAGCTTTGTCCTCCTCTCTGAGGGGACATGAGAGAAAGTCGAGCATCCAAATATTCTGATGTGCTCGACATCAGGCCTCCTATCATTGAAGGCCTCCTCAGGAGTCATCTTCCCCAAAATCTTATGGGGGATCTTGTTTTGCAAGTAAACTATAGTAGCACATGCCTCTGCCCACAAATACAAAGGAAAACTATGATCATGCAACATAGATCTCGTTGCACCAGTAATGGCCCGGTTCTTCCTCTCGGCAACCCCGTTCTGTTGAGGGTTGTAAGGTAACGTCATCTGTCTCCTGATGCCATGTTGTGCACAAAATTCTACAAACTGTCTTGAGGAATACTCTCCCCCATTATCCGACTGCAAGACTTTTATCCTCTTTCCCGATTAGTTCTCCACAAGAGCTCTAAACTCTTGGAACCGTGTGAAGACCTCACTCTTTCCCTTCAGGAAATAGATCCAAGTCTTCCTCAAGTAGTCATCAATAAATGTGAGATAATACTCACAACCACTCAAGGACCTCCGAGTCATGGGCCCACACACATCCATGTGTACTAAATCCATTATCCCAGCTGACCTGATGTCACTACTGGGGAACGATGCCTTGGAAAACTTGCCAAGCGCACACCCTCTGCAAACATCCTAATGCTCTATGTTGATCTTTGGCACTCCGATCACAACCTCTATTAGTCCTTCAAGAGCCCCATGATGTAGGTGGGCCATCCTCCGATGCCATAACTCACATAACTATCTGTTGTTTTCGCCACTCGCTACCAAAGAAGGAAGTGGCTAAAAAAGCAATATGAATAGTTTCCCCTCTCTCACTCCAATCACCTGCCCTGAGGCACGTGGAGAACCCCGAGGATGAATCAGTACCTCGGTGCCTCTGAATGTCACCTCAAGACATCTATCCTAGAGGGTGGAAACTGATATCAGATTCTTCTTCATCCCAGGGACATAAAAAACGTCCGTGAATGATATGGGTGGCAAGCCATCTCTCCGAAAAGCAATTATGCCAACCCCTGCAACTGTGAAAGCTCTGTCATCTCCAAGAGAAATCTCCATCCTAATCTCGTTGACTCTGAGATCAGAAAAGTGCTCTCAAAGTCCAGTCATATGGCTCAAAGCCCCGCTGTCTATATACCAGATACCGGGTGCCGTCTCAACTGCAGTGCAGCATGTGAGGAAAGCACACTCTCTCTGAAACTGTGTCTGAAAGTCAATATCCTCTATTGTAGTTGCGGTACCCCCCTTCTTCTTCTTCCTATTCGGGCACTGTCAAGCATAGTGCCCAAACTTCTTACAAACAAATCACTTCACTTTGCTCATATCTCTCTTCTGACCACTGCCCTCACCATTGTTGGTCTCTCCTCCTCCACTCCCCTGTGATGGGCCCCCAAACTTGGGACCCTGCCGACCCCCACGGTTGACCTTCTTCTTTCCCTTTGTCCAAAGAGAAAGATCCTCCTCACCCGGACCAATCTGTTGTTGTTGCTGCTACCGCTATCCAGAAGCCTCGGCTGCTAACCGAATCTCCTCCTGGACGAAGTCATCCCACATCCTCTCCCATGTAGGCATGACCTCTCTGGAAACTATTCCACGTACAAATGGACCCCACAGTTTGGTGAGGCTATTCATAGCTTGCCTCACCAAAGAGTTAGGGTCAACAACCTCGCCGACGGCTCTAAGATCGTCTCTGATCTGAGTGAAGCAACCAAGGAATGAAGTTACTGACTCATCCTTGAGCATGCGAATGCCCCTGAGTTGGTGATGAAGAACCATCTTCTAGTTCTCATAGGAGCTCTCATACAACTTGCATAGAGATGCCCACATCTCGTGTGCACAAGCCTTCCCCATCAAATGGGGTATGATATGGTCATGAACTGTGTCACAAATGGTCCTCTTCGCCTTGTTGTTCCTTTTCCTAAACTCTGCTACCAAGACGAGAGCAGTGACAGGAATGGGGAGAATAGCTGCCTAGAATATATTCCATAGCTCGAGGTCCTCTAAGATGAAGACCATCCTTGCTTTCCAAGGCGACCAATTGCTAGCCCCTGCTAGCCTATCCTCAACTCGCATCTGAGATGCTGACATATCTGTCAAACTTCATTGCCCAACTGATGCTCACTCTTCCAAGGAAAACACTGTCTCACTCCTTTCAACACAGGTGTGAAAAGAGACAAGTGTGATCTGACCTCACTCCTAACAAAACAGGTGTGAAAAAAGGTCAAGTCAAATCAGTCTCACTCCTACTGCGTAGGTGTGAAAAGAGACTCATGACAAGTGTCCAAAACTCCCCAACTCTCCTCTGAAAAATTTTGCCCTCTAACAACCACTAAATGAGTCAATGGTTGTCCTCAAAATCTGCCAGAAAGAAGTGTATCACAACCACTCAAAATGTTTTCCCAACTGTCCACAAATTCAACCACCGAAGCTCTGATACCATGTGAAAATTCCAGGTCCTATCAGCTTGCCTTCTTGGTCTATCTTTGACCAAAGAAAGGCTCTAAGTTTCTTCTATCAGGTAAAGTATTTTATGTTGTTTTATAACAGCCAACAGTCCAAAAGTATTTTGCTAATTTGTTACGGTTATGTTCTCGATTTTGGGTGCTCTAGAATGTCGTTTTCGTCACCAGAAATTAGTACATGCATCTCAAAATAAACATAACACACCTAAACATCGTTTACTGTTGAATATGAACAGATCTAAGAAACTAAATCATGCATTTGTAGACACAAGTATTTTTGGTCGACATGACCCTTGATAAAACCCCCCCGGGGAAAACCAGTTTGGAATATGTGTGTATATATGAGGAAAGCAGAAGAAGGGTTACAGTAAAGACAATATATGAAAGAACTTGATACAATAGCAACTCCAACTGAGCTGATATACAAGCTCTAAATCAACAGATGCACCCCAGAATGGTGCGCCCCTCATGCAAACTGCAAGAACCACTCAATCTTCTCCAACTGCCAACTATGAGCTCAGATCTGAAAACCCCTCCACAGGAATGAAGCTCTAGTATATGGCCTCCCTCTAAAACTGATCTCACTACAATCTGATGGCTAGATATCCCACTAGGTACAAATCAACCTCCATAGCTAATGCGCCCCTCTCAGAAGTAGAATAGCTCCAATAAATAATCAAGGCAAGTAGCTCCAAGCCTCCATGAATGAAAGCAAGCGACCTCCCTCAAGCATCCTCACAAAACTGACCTCATATCCATCCTCCAAGAGCTCCTCTCTCAACAAGCAAAAGACCAAATGAAGAATGTGCCCTCCTTCACCCTTTGCGCCCCTCTTTGACTCTCAAAAGGAAACCTAAAATATGAAGGGTTGAGATCATCTCATCTCCCATCTAATCGATGGTTGAGATCTCCCCATTCATATTTAAGTCAATAACCCACTTTGGGTTGAGTTTCCTAAGTCAACTTATGTCTCTAATTCACCCCTTTGAATTAATAATCACTTTTAGGCCAAAAGTGACTAAATTTCACTTTAACCAAAGTCAAAGTGAAATTAGACAAAAGTACAAGGTACAAAGTGTAATGTCCTTCCCTCATGTGCTAAGGAGGTAATAAGCACATAGGGAACACCTCCCAAGGTACAAAACTCAACACTTACCTAATAGGAAGACACTTCAAGGTAAAAATAGATCGTGGTAGTTTGAAGTACTTCTTGGAACAACTATCTTCACAAGAACAAAAAAATGGGTTACAAATATGTTAGGTTATGTCTTTGAAATTATATACAAAAAAGGGAAACAAAATGTGGTAGTAGACACATTGTCAAGGAAAGAAGAAGACATTGAGGCATTACTTTCTGCTATTTCCATTCTACAAGTTGGTTGGGTGGAAGAAACAAGAATTTAATGGCAGTAGGACCAACAGGAATGTAAGCTCATTCAACAACTACAATAGAAGCCTTGTTTCAGATAAATTTGTGTAGAATAACGATTTACTTTGGTATAAGGATCACCTATATATATATGTAAGAATTCCCAATTCAAATAGAATGTCCTTTTGGAACTACACACTTCTCTTGTAGGGGGATGCTTTGGTTTTTTTAAAACATACCACAGTATTTTTTTTGGGAAGGTCTCAAAGTCGATGTTCAAAAGCTTGTGGCGAAATCTTTGGTTTGTCAATAGAACAAAGTAGAGACAATCAAGACCTCATATCTTCTAGAACTATTAGCCATACCAAGTCAACATTTGGAAGAGGTATCAATGGATTTTATCACAAGTCTACTAAAGTTTGAAGGGAAGAATGTCATCATGGTGGTGGTGGATAGAATCACAAAATATGCCCATTTATGTGCACTTTCTCACCCTTTTAAAGTAAGTGCAATAGGCACAACATTCATGCAAAAAATTCAAAATCTAGATCAAAATCCAAAGATTGTTGTGAGTGATAGACATTTAATTTTCACAGGTGATTTATGTACTGGATTGCTTTGTTTTGTGGGTACTCAATTGGCTCATACCTCCTCTTACCATCCCCAATATCATGGGCAAACTGAGATTGTGAATAAATGTCTACCAGGTTATCTTCGTTGCTTTGCATTTGATAAACAAACACAATGGGTCAAATGGTTACCTTTCGTGGAATGGTGGTATAATACTCCCTTCCATATGTCATCCAAAATGACCTCATTTATGGAACTCTATGGGTATCATCATCCATCCATCACATCACCCTTGAGAGGGAAACCTAAGATTCAAGCAATCGAGGATCACATTGAGCACCAAAAATAAGTTCTCCAACTATTGAAGGACAACTTGGTGATAGCACAAAACAAGATGAAACAAGCAGATCAACATCGCAGTGAAAGACACTTTGAAGTTAGGGATTGGGTATTTCTTGTTAATTTTCTAATCCAGTGCCTAGATAAATTATTTCATTGTGATTTCCTTGTTGAAAATTAGATTTGCAGCTCAAAGAATAAAATATATTGACTGAATAATTAACTGAAATAAATAAATCAGTGGAAGCAACTGGAAAACAAATCTCAAACAACACACAGAAAAATATTCCCTTCAAATCAACTTTTTATTAATAACAAATCCAAGCTTAAATGGGATCCCTTACTCGAAAAATGGCCCACTGAGGAAAAATACAAGTACAACAAACCTAGCAAAACCCTCTGTTGCAGACTACCTCTATACAACCATGTACCTGCAGCCTGTATGAATCTGTATGCACCCTTCGTCGCTTTCTCACCACATATGTATCCACTCTAAGCACTTGTCTCGCATGTATGTACATGCTTGAGATAATTGTCTCACATGTATGTGCACACCTGAGATACTTGGCTTACATGTATGTACATTCCTGAGCTAATTGGCTCACGTGTACATATGTGCCTAAGCTAACTGGCTCATGCATACATACTCACCTGAGCTAACTAGCTCATGCATACATACGTGTTTGAGCTAATTGACTCACGTGTACGACATTTTCAGCGATCCTATACGCTCTATACCTACAACTGTCCATGTTGCCTACTGCCCAGATCTATCCCATGGTTGTCCTACTACCCAAATTTGTTTGTTATTGTCCTATTACCCTCTTTCCTCCTTTGGAATTGATCTCTAAATGAAAGTCCTTCTCCACCTATGTTGAGATATCCTTGAATCATAGTTCTTCATGATTCAGTCCTTGAGTAAAAATCCTTGTTTGCTCTCTCTATGAGTCATTGACTCCAATAGATGTCCAAGTAATGTGTCTTCTTCTCTCACCTTGGTTACCTTTTATAATCTTGATTTATACCCTAACCCTAATCTCCAAAGTGATTAACAGTTGAGATTAGATCTCGCCTCACTTGAGATCAATGGATAAGATTCATTTAATTCACTAATGCCAAAACCTAGGCATTTCATTAAATTAAACTCAATTAATTATAAAAAGACATTCACTTGAACAATTCCTATAATTAAAGTGAATTTCCAAAGTTCTAAGAGGTATTAATGACGACTTCCACATGTTAGACACAAACTAATGTAGAAGTACCTATCTAATGTTACAAACATCAACACTCCCTCTAAGCGAGGAAGGTACTTCTCAAAGAGCCACTTGGACCTAGTTTTCCCTCTGATCTTGGCATAATGTCACACACATCATCCTGCACCAAGGCACCCTATTGTACCTATTGGTCTTCTACCTCTTCAATGATATTACACATCAGTGCCATGAAGTTTAAAAACTTCTTCGAAGACATGCTCTCCCTGAATGTTCTCCTAAGAGCCTCAACCTGCTCTTGAGCAACCCTCAATGTCAGTTCAAACCAATTGGGTCTCTTGACAATGATGGAAGGGGATAGCTCTTCCTCCCCACCTAAAGATTGACTCCCTAAACTAGAATTTTCTGAACTCGGATCTCCCATTCAAGCCTTTTGTTCCTCGTCCTCTGTGACTGGCATTGATTCATTCACATCTGAATGGATAAGATCCAAGATCCCCTTGGACCTACAAACAGGCTTTCCTTGCAACCTACATTGTAACATACTCGACCCCTTAAGTACCCTCTAAGGGATGGGGTGTAAACATTCATTTTTCATAACTACTTATTTCCTCCAATTAAACCTCATAGAATACTTCTGCCCATCGAGAGCTTTCCAACAACTGTAACCAGGCTCAATTTCGAGCTCTGGATCAAAAGTTACAACCTTCCAAAGTGTTGGGTTATCTTCCAACCATTTTACCTCAACGCCAAGTGGCATCCACTTGGTTATACTATCACTCGTGCCACCTGACGTGGCATTTGTGTAGTGCAGTTGTGGCAGCTGATGTGGAAATTTCCACGTCACTCCTGGTTCCCTCACCCTTTCATACCAAATGGCTATAGTTCACTTTCGAGTCCTACCAATCTACAGCCAAGATCTCCACTCGGAGTCTTCCCATCAAAGTGCATACAACAAGATGACCAGGGGTTACTCTAACTGTAAAACCCCGACAATATACTCAACCTCAGATCCTATGGTCCAAGCCCACTAATATCGACAGTCCGACCGATCTAACTGTGGAAAATGACTTGAACCTCAGCAAACCCTCAATCATGATGGATTTCGACCGATGCCTAGGATTATGACGTTGTGTCAGGGCGACGACCACAATCCTCGGACATAAAAACATAGGATTTTCATGGATTAAACAATCTGATATTGAACTTTAGCGAATCTGGGTTTCACTCTAAGGTATTCATAAAGTTAATCGGTCCATCCAGAGTCAGGAAAACCCTCCTAAATGGCTAAGGCTTTTCCCATCGTCGTGAAAATAGAGAATTGCGCCCTGCGCACTGTCCATACCTGGAAAAGGGCATTTCTGACCCATGTTGGCTAAGAAACACCAGGTTCAGCTAAGCATATGAAAGGAATTATATAAATTAAACACTCGCAACATGTACTCAAACGTAGTTTTTCTCTGATATCAAATTCACTCATTTATTTGCACTATCCATGCACAGGAATTATGCAATGTAGCTACAAGATACGCATGCAACATATTCAGGAAAACCATAACAAAAACACATAATTCCATCAACAACTACCATGACTAAGATTATATAATTACAGTTCTTGGAAATTCTAACAACATATACATAAGTATGATTACAACAACAACTACTCATGTCTATAACACATAATTACCATTCCTAGGAATTTCTGACAACAAAAATATTGTAGCATAATAGAACAACAAATACCCATAATAGAAATACCTAAAAATTTACACAATAATTTGAGTAAGCACATAGTGGACACTTATATGTATAAATGAGCCACCAACTACATGCTGACCTCTGACTTTCCTCCCAACCTTAGACTCTGTTTTCCACTAACTGACAATAGGTCACCTCCGAGATGGGGCTTAAACTCCACTTGGCAAGGAAAAACCTATCCATGCAAGGTCTCTCGGCAAAAATGCTCAAATTTTAGGTGCCAAATTTTATCAGCCAACCTATAGTCTCTAATTTCCCCACATGCTTGTCCCACCTAGAGAATGTGCCCCTTTGGCTGCCCCACTTCCCTTTCGTTCTTCAACAACAAGTCGGACAGAAAATCTCAGAGCTTTGTAGTTGCAATTAGGCACCTTTAGGAATCAAATTCCCAACAATTCTCTCACCTGGAGAGAATTACACACGGGCCTGACAACATGTTTCTTCGGCTTAATTCCTAGCAAATCCCGCTTTAAGCATCCTTAAGAAAAAATGGGGATGACAACAAGTACGTACAACAGTGGCAGGGATATGGTACGATTGATGGAGAGCATGGCAGCATGATTGAACGATTGAGTGAATGGTGAGATCCCCCCCAAAATGCACTAAGGTTTGCAATTTTATTTGCATGTTCATGAAGTGCCACTCGTCACTTCTCAAACTCCCTTGAGCCCACTTGGTGATTCGTTCCTTCTTTTTGGGGGGAACTTAGGATAAATTGGTGTATCCCTCAAAGTGACTTTAGGAAATATTTAATAATATTTCCCTTGGCTTAAGCCCTTATGGCTTAGCTCCCTTCCTAGACTCTTAGCCCCCCTTTCCCATCTAGTGGGGTTTAAGCCCCCCAAATTCTTTCTTGTCAGGATGGTTTGCAACAATGATGTTTTTCCATTAAAATCAGAGTGGTATTACATAATACAAAATAGTCACATTGGTCCCAAAAGTTTCTAGCTCACCAGCCTATGTAAACAATTGTATTTACATTAAAATCGGGGTTTGACCTAAGGGTATTACATTCCCCTCCCCTCTTATTTATGCATTGTTCTCGGTGCAGTATACAATACACACACACACACACATTTACAAAAAAAAACTCAAAAGTTTACAAAAATATGCGAGTACTTTGCCTGCATAGTGTCCTCATATTCCCAAGTTTCTTCTTCGGGACCATACGAGGTCCATTGGAACTTTACTAGATTTATGACTCGATTCCGGATATGCTTGGTTTTCTGGTCCAAAATTCATATTGATTGTACTTTGAATTCACCCTCTAGCTCCTCCTAAATTACATTCCTGTCAATAACATGATTAGTATGAGGTACATACTTTTTAAGTAAAAATACATGAAAAAACATTATGAATACGCATGGATGTGGGTAATGCAAGCATATATGCTATAGGGTTAATCCTTTACAAGACTTTGAAGGTTCCACAGTATCTTGCTGCTAGTTTTGAGCACTTCCCCAACCTTAGGGAACTTCGCCTTGCTTTTACTTTAAAAAATACATGATCACCTACTGAAAATTCTCTAGGAGTTTTATGTTTATCAGTATAACTTTTATGTTTGTCTTGGGAATCCTTCAAGTTCTATATTATCTTCACTATTTGGTCCTCCATATCCCTGAGCAAGTATGGCCCAACTATTTTCCTATCAGTTGGATTGTCCCAGCTTACCAGTCAGTTGCGTATTCTTCTATAAAGTGCCTCAAACAGACTCATCTTTAAAGATGCTTGGTAACCATTGTTATAAGAAATTTCAACCAGGTGTAAATAATCCTCACATTTTGAGGGCTTGTCCATGACATACATTCTCGGCATGTCCTCTATTACCTGATTGACTATTTATGTTTGTCCATTTGACTCAAGGTGGTAAGTTGTGCTAAAATTTAGTTCTGTCCCTAATCCTTTATATATCCATTTCCAAAAACTCGATGTGAAATTGGGATATTTTTCCGATACAATCGACTTAGGTATACCATGAAGTTTGGCTACTTCCTTCAAATAAATTTCAGAAATGTTGGTTTCCTTGTGGGTTATCTTTAGAGGAATAAAATGGGCAGCTTTAGTAAGCTTGTTTATAACTACCATAATGGAGTCATGTTGTTTGGCAGTCATGGGTAGCTTAGTAATGAAATCCATGGTTATGACTTCCCATTTCCAGTCAGGAATGGGAAAAGGTTGTAACAAAATAGTTGGGTGTCTATGTTCAGCCTTGACTTTTTGACATTCAAGACACCTAGCGATGAAATTTGCAATCCCCTTTTTCATACCTAGCCAATAGTATTGTTTTTTGATAGCTGTAATTGTCTTTTGGTAGCATGGTTTTCGAGCATAAGGCACTTTATGCATTTATGTTAGTAGCAGATTTTTCAACTCGTGAACATTTAGCATATAAATTCTACCCCTGTACATGAGGAATTCATCCTCATTCATCCCATAGTCCCCAGTTTTCTGCTGCATTTTATCATGTTGCAACTTTTCTTTTATTTCTACATAAATCTGGTCCAATCTTGCAGCATCTAAAATTTTGTTCTGTAAATTATTTGGACATGCTAATGGTTGTAGCATGCATTTCATGCACCCTCCTGTTGAGTGCATCCACTAACTTATTCCCTTTACCATTGATATGCTTAATATCAAAGTCATATTCCCTGAGGAATTCTAACCATCTGCTTCATCTTGCACTTAGGGTTGGTTGTTCGAATAAATATTTCAGACCACCGTGGTTTGGTCTCAGCTCAAACCGCTTTCCCATGAGGTAATGCCTCCACATATTCAAGGCATGAACAATAGCTTCTAGCTCTAAATCATGAGTGGCATATAATCTCTCATGTTATTTTAGCTTCCTTTATTCATAACACACCACATGGACATTCTAACTAAGGACTCCACCAAGCCCTTCTTTCCATGCATCGATGCATACTATAAAATATTCATTAGGATCAACAATTTTCAAGATAGGTGAACTTGTCAATAAGATTTTCAAGTGTTGAAAGCTTCTTTCACACTCAGTTGTCCACTCAAATTTCACACCTTTCTTTTGTAGAGATGTGATTAGGTGTGCGATTCTTGAAAACCCCTCAATGAACCTCCTATAATAACCTGCAAGTCCAATGAAGGACCTCGACTCAGATACATTTCTTTGTGTTGGCCATCCTTCGATGGCTTTTATATTTTTTGGATCTATTGTTGTCCCTTATTCTGATATGATATGACCCAAATAATGAATCTGCCTCTGCTATAAGGAGCATTTACTCAACTTGGCATAAAGTTGATGCTCTCTCAATACTTGAAGCACCCTCCTCAAATGTTGCTCATGCTCTTCTTCATATTTGGAATAAACAAGAATGTCATCCAAAAAGACAATGACAAACTTATCCAAATATTCTCTAAAAATACCATTCATTAAACAGATGAAGACATTTGGTGCATTTGACAATCCAAATGGCACTACTATGAACTCATAGTGGCCATATCTTGTTCTGAAGGCAATATTGCTAATATCCTCTTCGTTAATTCTCACTTAATGATATCCAGATGTGAGATCAATCTTGGAAAATACCTTTTGCATCATTCAGCCGATCAAAGAGGTCATCTATCCTTGGATAAGGATATTTTTTCTTTACAGTTACTTTATTTAGTTGCCCGAAAGCAATGCAAAGTCTCAAGGTACCATCCTTCTTCTTCACAAATAGCATCAGTGCTCCCCAAGGTGATACACTTGGGCATATATACCCTTTCTTCAGAAGTTCCTTCAACTGCATTTGTAACTCCTTCAACTCGGGTATGCTCATCCTGTAAGGAGTTTTAGATATAGAGGTTTCTTTAGGCATTAGATTGATTGAAAAATCAATATCCCTCTTGGGTGGTAACCTAGGAATTTCTCTAAAAACATCCTCAAATTCCTTTAGGAATGCATAGTCATCAATGTTTGGCACCTTTTCCTTAGGAGCTTCCTCCATGTGAGCTGCAAATACTTGACATCCCTTTCTGAAACTTTTCTTCAACTGCAGGGATGAAACTTCTCTAATGGTTACATATCTCGGGATACCGTATACAATTCTCAATTTTCCCTCCTCATCCAAGCAAGTAAAAGTTGTATTGTAACATTCCAAGACAACATGGTGTTGGTCCAACCAATCTGTACCAATGAGGAAGTCATAATATCCCAAAGGTATGATGTTCAAGTTTGCTTTTGTATTTATCCCATTCATATCCATTGGGCATGCCTTAACCATTTCATTATTCTTCCTTTTAGTTGTAGTAGCTAGTTGTACCAACCAAAGTTTTCCATGTTTTCTTTTTGGCAAATGAAACCTTTCTACTATCTTAGGATCTAGATAACTATGACTAGCTCCTGAATCAATTAAAATAGCAATAGGTTGGTTGTTGATCTTACCTTTTACTTCAACCATATGAGACTGATCAAATTCGGCCTACTTGTTGTCCAGGGCTACATAAATTCTTGGTACATTTTCCCCCATATCTTCAGCCATTTCAACTTGTTGTATATTGTGAACAACCTTCACTTTTTAAGCTCTAAGAGGACATTTTCGGTACATGTGGTCTTGATTACAACCCCAACACTTTATGGGTTGATGCCTTGGTCTTTATCCCATGGTTTCAGTCATCCCGGGCTCCTTCAAAACTGGTTGTTCTTGAATGTTATTCTTGAAAAAGGATGGTTTGTGTCCGTTCTTCCTTTGCTCCATCTTAATTTTCTTTTTGTCTTCCCAAGCCTTTTGGAATTTTGATCTTCCTCTATGATGATCATTGAGACATTTAGTTGTCCTTGTGGCTTCTTCCAACATCTTGGGATCATCATATTGTAGTTTATTATTGATAAATGAAGGCAACCCACTTAAGTATCTATGAATTTTAACTTGTTCGTCCTTGATAGAAGGAACATATTCCAGCAGCTCTAAGAATCTTCGTTCATAATCGTCAATGGTCATGCTTCCAAGTTTGAGTTCAAAGAACTCTTTGATTTTCCTATCATAGTAGTGTTTGGTTATATTTTTCTTTTCAAAATATCTCTTAAAATCCTTCCAAGTAACCTTCTTCTCTTCAATGTGTTGCACTTGTATAAACTAATCCCACCACATTGATGCTTTTCCTTTAAGATGATAAATTGTTGTTCTCCCTTCTGCCTGAGAGGAATAGTTATGTAGCTGGAAGTATTTTCTCATACCTAACAACGAGGTCTTGGCGTCCTCATCCTTTTTGTGCTCACCATCAAAAGTAGGAGAATTAATCTTCTTCATCTCTCCCTGTAGCTTATATGCCCCATATTTCTTCTTATGCATCCTAACATGAGATGGGCTTGAGCTACTATGTGCCCTCCTAGCTGAATGTTTAGGTGAGTTTTGATCATGGTTATCATCACTAATGGATTCCCTTCTTCTTTCATGAGACCTATGACTCGTTGTTTTCCTTGACTCTGATTCCCTATCCATTTTCTTCTCTATCCTATCCAGGTTGCGTAACAGCTTGATGTTGAGTTCATCTTGTTTTTCTTTGGCTCTCATAAGCCTCTCATTGTCATCTTTATAACTTCATACATCTTTTTGCAGACTCTTGATGGTCTCCACCAAGTGCATATTTTCCTCTTTACCGTCATCACGTCCATTGGATTCAGTTCTTTCATTACCCATGTTGATACACTACCCCCTGACTTCCTCTGCATGGTTGTAAATCCTATGTGCATATTCCCAGTTTGTCATGTATTTCGTCCCTATTTGGTCTAGACTCTATACGTTCTCAATTTTGCAAAATATGTAGGTAGTAAGATTTGTTAGACAAAAAATAATACGACAATTGTGTAAATACTAACTCATCTTGACATTAATACATCAGTTTGCAAATGATCTCTAGCCCATCTAGGGCTAGTTTTGAAATCGGTGCTCTGATACCACTTTGTAACATACCCGACCTCTTAAGTACTCTCTAAGGGATGGGGTGTCAAAATTTCATTTTTTTAACTACTTCTTTCCTCCAATTAAACCTCGTAGATTACTTCTGCTCATAGAGAGCTTTCCAACGACCGTAACTAGGCTCAATTTCGAGTTCTGGATCAAAAGTTACAACCTTCCAAAGTTTCGGGTTATCTTCCAACCATTTTACCTCAACGCCACGTGGCATCCACATGGTTATCCTATCACTCACGCCAACTGACTTGGCATTTGTGTAGTGTAGTTGTGGTAGCTGCCACATCACTACTAGGTCCCTCACCCTTTCAGATCCAATGGATATAGTTCACTTTCGGGCCCTACCGATCTACAATCAATATTTCCTCTCGAAGTCTTCCCATCAGAGAGCCTACACCACGACAACCAGGGGTTACTTCGACCGTAAAACCCCGACAGTACACTCTACCCTAGATCCTGCAGTCTAGGCCCACTCCCATCGACACTCCGATGGATCTAATGGTTGATAATGACTTGAACCTTAGCAAGCCCTCAATCCTGAGGGATTCTGACCAATAGCCAGGATTGTGATGGCGTGTCAGGGTGATGAACACAATCCTCCAATGTAAAAACATAGGTTTTTCTTGGATTAAATAGTCTGATTTTGGAATTTAGTGAAGCTAGGTTTTACTCTAAGGTATTCATAAAGTTAATCGGGCCATCTTGAGTCAGTAAAACCCTCCTAAACAGCTAAGGCTTTTCCCATCGTCATGGAGACAGAGAATTCCACCCTATGCGTTGTCCATACCTGGACAAGGGCATTTTTACCCATGCTAGTTAAGAAACACCAGGTTCATCTAAGCATATGAAAGGAATTATATAAATAACACCTACAACATGTACTCAAACATAGTTTTCCTCTAATATCAAATTCACTCCTTTATTTGCACTACCCATGTACATGAATTATGCAATATACCTACAAGATACACATGCGACACATTCAGGAAAACCATAACAGAAACACATAATTCCATCAACAACTACCATGACTAAGATTATATAATTAAAGTTCTTGGAAATTATAACAACATATACACAAGTATGTTCACAACAACAATTACTCCTGTCTATAACACAAAATTACCATTCTTGGGCATTTTTGACAACATAAATATTGTAGCATAAAAGAACAACAAATACTCATAATAGAAATACACAATAATTTAAGTACACACATAGTGGACACTTATTTGTATAAATGAGCCACCAACTGCATGTAGACCTCTGACTTTCCTCCCAGCCCTAGACTTTGTTGCCCACTAACTAACAACAGGTCACCCACGAGTTGGGGCTTAAACTCCACTTGGAAAGGAAAAACCTATACAAACAAGGCCTCTTAGAAACAATGCTTAGATTTTAGGTGCCAAGTTTTATCAGTGAGCCTACAGTCTCTAATTTCCCCACATTCTTGTCCCACCCAAGGAGTGTGCCCCTTTGACTGCCCCACTTCCCTTCCGATCTTCAACAACAAGTCGGACAGGAAATGTCGAAGCTCTGTAGCTGCAGCTTGGCACCTTTGGGAATCAAATTCCCAATAATTCTCTCACCTAGAGAGAATTGCACATGGGCATGACAACCCATTTCTTTAGCTTAGTTCCCAGCAAATCCCACTTCAATCATCCTCAAGAAAAAATGGGGATGGCAACAAGTACATACAATAGCAAGGAGATGGTACGAATGATCAAGAGAAGGACAACATGATTGAATGATTGAGCGAATGGTGAGATCCCCCCCAAAATGCACTAATATTTGTTATTTTATTTGCATGTTCATGAAGTGCCACTTATCACTTCCCAAACTCCCTTGAGCCCACTTGGTGATTCATTCATTTTATTTTTTGGGAACTTAGGATAGATTGGTGTATCCCTCAAAGTAAATTTACGAAATATTTAATAATATTTCCCTTGGCTTAAGCCCCTGTGGCTTAGCTCCCTTCCTAGACCCTTAGCCCCCCTTTCCCACCTAGTGGAGTTTAAGCCCCCCAAACTCTTTCTTGTCAAGATGGTTTGCAACAATTATGTTTTTCCATAAAATTATAGTGGTATTATGTTGATTAAGGTTGGTTGTCATTGATGTCAACCCTTGAAGAAAGCCTCGTAGCACAAAGGTTGGGTAATGGACCCAAGATTGTTTGATGTAAATATGACTCTTTATTGTCTTGTCATGGTTGATAATAAGTAGAAATGGATGAACTCCTAAGTGGTTCCCTTATGGTGAAAGCCCTCACGGGAAGACGCTTTGCAGATTCAGTTATCCTAGAAGTATGGTTAGAGAACCCATGCTTATTTTTGGAATAATTAGATGTAGGTCAATGAATTTGTCAGTGAAACTATCCTAGATGGATAGTGATTGTCATTCCATTTTCGATGGTATGTGGAACGTCACATAACTCCTCACGGTTAGAGAGTTATGGCCATGAGAAGTTGGAGAACCCAGGTTTGGGTAATGGACCCAAGTTTGTTTGA
>JZKD02S1948028.1:0-13368 GCA_000966675.3 Picea glauca | reverse complement strand
AGGGGTTGAGATTTTGGGTAGAAGGTAAAAGGTTAAATCTGAAGGGTCATGATCTGCATATAGGCTTAGAACCCTAGCTTATTAGTCCGTAGGGTAAAATACCCAACAACACCTGCGAACATAGATGGAGTGCGTAGTGTAGATGACTTTAAAGTCATCGAGATTGTGGATAACAGTCAGTCGTACCCATCTTTGTGTGGATTGGATTGGGCCTTCGATAATTAGGTTGTCATCAACCTGAAGAAAAGAGAAATAATATTTTAAGGAGGAGGCTTAAAGGTCATTGCACCATTAGATCTTATGGAGGAACGAAGATATGTGGATCCCACAAGAAAGGAAATTGATAATTTATGTAACATGACAACACACATGGATGACTACATCAACCCCATTGGGGATGGTGCACTTAGTTGGAGAAGCATAAGCTCTTGCATATCAAACTCGGAGACATGACTTGAATAATGACAGCATTGGTTGCATGAAGTATCGACCAAAAGGTGTGCACTCATTACTCGTTCATTACGTTGGATCATAACTGAGGTACAATATGCGCCAAAGTTCGAAGGATTAACAGAGGTAAGTTCTTTTTTCAATGGATTCGAGCTCTAGATACCTGAATAACAAAGGATATTAGCATTATATGTTGCACTAAGAGTGAACCATCGAGATGGTGGGAAACCCACAAGGAAGGGATGGAGGATTGGTAACATTGCAAAAGGATGATGCAGATCGAGTTTGGAATAGAAAATATTATGCCCAAGTATACATGCATGAGTGATCTGAAATACCATGTGGCACGATGTATTACAACTTAGAGGCAGTTACTAAAGAGGGAATGGATTCACAGGTTCATACATACGCTTGAGACAGTTCCCAGGAACTGGTACTTAGAGCTAGAAGTGTGTAGAGTAACGACGAACTGGGAGGATCTCATCCAAAACTTTAAGGTAACATTTGATTTTGAAGGTGAGTGACCTTTATTTGATGTAGTCTTACAAGTCATTAGAGGCAAATTTTTTATGGAAGAAGGACAAGTAGAAATAGTACCTACATGTAGTGCGCACAGAGAGTTTGCGACAACTTATGAATTTTTAGAATGTTATAACATTACCGAGGATGACAAAGAAGAAGAAGACCTAAGAAATGTACATGTATCATTAATTGAAGGGGAGCGCAACGTAGTAGGTCCAACACTTGAATCTGGCGCATATGCAAAGCCCTTACAAGTGCACAAAGTCATCATTGGCATGGAGGAGAAGCCAAAGTTTGCAAACATTGGGTATTATTGGAATGATGGGACCATGGAAAAGATCGCAGACCTACTACGCGAATACCAAGATCTTTTTCCAACCACCTTTTCAGAGATGAAGGGGATAGCTAGAGAATTGGGTGAGATGAAGATCCCACTAAAACCAGACGCTAAGCCAGTAAGAAAGAGACCCTACATATTAAATCCAAAGTACGAGAAAAAAGTAAAAGCAGAACTCAACAGGATTATAGAAGCTAGTATAATTGAACCCATCACATAATCTGAATGGATAAGTCCGATGGTGGTACAAGACAAGAAAGAAGGGGGTATTAGATTATGTGTAGACTTTATAAAGTTGAATGATGCTTGCTTACATGACCCGCTCCTAACCCCCTTCACGGATGAAGTATTGGAAACTGTAGGAGGACAAGAGGTCTACTCATTCACCGATGGATTTTCAGGATACCATCAGATAAAGAATGCGCCAGAAGACAGACATAAGATGACCTTTGTGACAGAATGGGGAAGCTACCAGTACACAATAATGTCATTTGGATTAAAGAAAGCACATGTTGTATTTTCTACAGTGGTTGTCGCAACCTTAAGGAGTTTATTCATCAGTTTCTTGAAGTGTACCTAGATTATTGGACTGTCTTTAGCTCGTTGAAAGATCACATAGAAAATCTAAGGTTGACGTTAGATAGATGTAGGAAATATAATATTTCATTAAATTTGAAGAAATGTATTTTCTGCGCACCATTTGGGATACTGCTAGGTCAAGTGGTATGTAATCTAGGGTTGTTAGTTGATCCGACCAAGATAGTTGTAATTGTTAATTTTCCACCACCTGAATCAGTGTGATAGTTGAGAACAACATTGGGCCATACATATTACTACTAGAAATTTATTAAAGGCTATGCGCATATTACAACTCAAATGGATAATTTATTGAAGAAAGAAGCTAAGTTTCGGTGGAACGAATATTGTCAGAAAGGTCTGGATGTATTGAAACAAAAGTTAGTAATTGCGCCCATTCTGGTATTCCCGGATTGGTAGAAAGAGTTTCACGTCCATGTGGATGCATCATTGATAGCACTCAGCGCAATGTTAGCCCAGCCTGGGGAGGGCGAATTAGATCATCTTATTGCTTTTTCCAGCAAGAAGTTGTCGACTGCTGAGAAAAATTACACAACGACGGAAAGGGAAGGCTTGGAAATGGTGCATGCCTTGCAAAAGTTTAGGCATTATTTGTTGGGATCTCGCTTCAATATGTATACATACCACTATGTGCTCAGATATCTAGTGAACAAGCCAATGTTGGGGGGTAGAATTTGCAAATGGTTATTGTTGTTCCATGAGTATGATTTTTAAGTTATTGTGAAGTCATGAAAACTGAATGCAGGAACAGATCATTTGTCACAGATACTGATAGGGGAAGATGCAGGGAACCTGGATGATAGCTTACCAGATGCACATTTGTTTTCAGTCCAAATGGTAGACGACCATTTTTCAAAAAATATCCAATACTTGAGCACAGGAGTGGCTCTATCTGATATGGCAATAGCCTAGAAGAAACAGTTAGTGGTTAAAGCAACAGATAATCAGTTGATCGTAGGAAACTTATATAAGTTAGGCATAGATGGGATACTTCGATGATGTGTGCTAGAACATGAAATACCCATGATCTTAGTAGAAGCACATGATGGAATTGTAAGATGACATTACGTAAGAAAGGCAACGATGTAGAAGATCTTGTGTGTAGGGCTATGGTGGCCTACCCTCCATAAAGATGTGAAGGAATACTACCAGAGATGCGATGTTTGCCAGAACATAGGAAGACCATCATGAAGCGATGCGATGCCCCTGCATCCACAAGTCACCTTATAGGCATTTGGCAAATGGGTCATGGATTTTTTCGGACCAATTAACCCACATGAGCCAGATACATAATTACCGCGACAAATTATTCGACTAGATGGGCAGAAGCAAAACTAGTTACAGATTGCAACATGGAGACAGTTGCGCGGTTCTTGTTTGAGAACATAGTTACAAGATTTGGGTGTCCTAAAGTTCTTATCAGCGACCAAGGGACTCGGTTTTTGAACAAGACAATTGCGGCACTAACGAAAGAGTTCCAGATACAACATCGAAAGAGCATTCTATATCATCCACAAGAAAATGGAACTATGGAGGCCTTCAATAAGATACTGGAGAATGCACTAACCAAGGTGTGTAACTTAGGGCGATATGATTGGGATTTAAGGATCCCTGCAGTGCTTTGGGATTACATAACTACATGCAAGAAGTTGACATGACAGACACCCTTTAGATTAGTATATGGTCAAGAGGAAATCATGCCCATGGAGTTCCTTGTACCGAGTTTGTGCATTGTTGCGATGACAAACCTTACAGATTCCGACGCAGTGGAAGAAAGACTATCACAATTACTAATACTAGAGGAAGACTGGTTTATCGCGGGATTCCATCAAAAAGTACATAAAGCACAAGAAAACGCATGGCACGATAGACACATCAAGTAAAAGAAGTTATATACATGAGATCTAGTACTGCTTTATGACAACAAGTTCTTACAACACCCAGGAAAGTTCATGATGCACTAGCTAGGACCATACGTGATCAGATATGTAACTAATGCAGGTGTTGTTCAGTTAGAGTAGTTGGATGGACAAGTAATGGAAGGACTAGTGAATGAGAGCTGACTGAAACTGTATAGGGATAGTCGTCCTTCCACACACTTGAGTAGATGCATAGTTTAAAATTGTATCATAGTGTACTATAGGAAGGAAAAGACAAAAAAAGAAAGAAATAGTAGGCAAAACATGAAAAAACAAGAAATGGGTTAAGGGAAGAGGTCAAACGTTGAACATGTAAAGAAGTTTTGGTTATGTGTAAAGAGAAAAAATAGGAAATTGTCGCAGATAAGAGAAGAGTAAGTAGAAGGAAACACAGATGAAGGAAACAAGATTGCTTAGAAGGAAGAGCTCACGCAAATGACAACTAGATGCATTTAACACATCGCATGATGGGACGTATAATAAAGAGTTATCATGACGACAAACTAGTGGCGTCGCGTACCATTAAAAGAAAGAGATATTTATTGATTGCAAAATCGAACAGAGAATTCGCCGAAGATATGAAGTGATGGAGCAATAAATGGAGGTAATGAATGACAACCATTAGTGGATTAGACAGAAAATTAAGGCGCGAAAGGAAACTATAGCTGGAAATAAATCACAAAAGCACACAAGGGGCCAACGAGGGAAGATTATTGTTCGTCGAAGCTTACATAGAGAGCCAAATATTGCCCAGCTGAAGCGCCAAAATTATAGAGCTAGACTCCTGGATAGAGTTCCAGTACCAGGTAACAGTTGAAACCAACGTCACAAAGGAAGATGGAACCTAAGGCAACAACATGATCAGCCTCAGTATCAAAGAAACCGCGCAGCCAACCTGCAACGCTGCCAACAGTCGAAGAAACACAGGAGGCATCTTCCTCAACAAAAATATTCCCAAGGGATTATATCCCACCGAGGAAGCCATCAACGGAGCACATCCACTTACAAAAGGAAGGGAGGTATCCATTAGTTGAGCCACTAATTCTAGGTGGAGCCGTAGTAGAATGAGATATGTTAGTTATGATACCAACTCTGAAATACACCGACCATGATATCATCGACGAAAAGAAGTTCCCAGAGCTCATACCTAGTAAATTTTTTATGAAATCCATCAATTTTGAGACCCACATGATTGTCATAGAACCACATGTGTGGGCTAGGGGGTTGCAAAAAGCAGGTCTTATAAACCTGTTCGACATACCACATTTCGGATGGAGCCAGGAGATCAACGCATGCATGAAAATGTTGCTCAGCTGTGTGCATGGAGGATACCTATGGCTTGACATGCCAATATCCATTCAGACTGATTTGATAGTTCGCATTACAGGTCTTTTCTCATAGGGACAAGACCCTGCATCCTTGTTTTTTTTATAAGGAGAATGAGAAAGCTCTCGCTAAGACCATGAAATAAAAATTTCACACATTCTGTGGACAACATGGTCTCGATGTCGCTAGCATATGCGACTCGATGGTAAAGTTTGCAACGCAAGCCTTATCCTGTAAACTATTGAGGAAATGAAAGAAAGATTAGGTCCCAACAATGGTTATAGCAGCTACAGAACTATGTGTAGAGGGTGTCCATATGAATTGGACAACATTTTTGTTGAACCAATTCTTGATTGACTGCAAGGAAGCATAGGACAAGGGGACAAAATTCCACTACTCTTGGCTATTGATCCTAATCACATTATCAGCCTAGAGAGAGTCGGACAATAATAACTTTTTGGGCCTCAAGGAGAAGCCTTGCTTAGTTGTGTGCTATCAGAACTTATGGTACACTACACATAAGGCACGCCAGATGGACACTAATGTCGCATTCTATATCTACAAGGAAACTATTAGAGATAACATAGAGAGGACCCCACACATACTACCTTAGGTGGTCAAGGCATATAAGGCAATGATGTATTTTAAGGTAGGGCACCACCACATGTACGTTCAAGTGAAGAAAGACCCAGACCAACAATAGATGCCAACACAATACAGGTTGAAAGAAGAGGAGATGTGCAACATCATGGTTGATTGGGACGACGAGTGAACGATTCCGGCCACATAGATAGAGCCATCGACGCAACCAAACCTAAAATTATATGACGTTGATGAGGAGGAAGAGAAAGAAGAAGATGACCAGGACAAAGGGAAGGGCCTAGAGGAGCCATCACCACCACCAATACCATACAATGACAGAAAGAGAAAAGAGCTAGTGATAGGGAGACCCGAACAACAACGACCTAAGCATAAAGTTGTTAAGGAAGTCACTATTCAGGCACTAATAGAAGAAGACTCAGAGAAGATCGGTGACGAGGTCAAAGAAGTCATTGATGACACATTTCAACACGTAGCACAATAACACGAAGAAATGAAAAAACGTTTGCAGGCCCAGATGTCAGATTTGCAACAACTGTTAGAAGCCACATATATCACACCAGGGAGACAAACAGAGGAGAAACCAACAACCAACACGACCAAGAATGGAGAGACCAGACCAGTGATCTTCCAATCATTGGAAGTCGCAGGGGAGAGAAGGCTAATTAAGCTAGTGATAGGGGCATTCAAGCTCCCCACGACTGAGATGCAAGAGTAGGCCAGGGCATTAGGTCACATATATCTAGTGCGATCTCAACTACCAATGGATGTGTTGCAGGAGCTACAGATGGGCACAACACAAGAGACGAATGTGCATGCCGAGAAGACATCTAATGAGCTAGTAAATATTACAACAAAAAATGTGGCCTTAGAAATAGAGTACAACAAAGTGAAACAAGAGCGCGATGAGGCCGCACAGAAATTAGAACGAATGCAACATGCATTTGAGCGAGTCTATCAAGAAATCCCAGAAGTGCAGGTCGAGAGGGAGGCCCCGGTGGAAGATCAGCTCGCTAAGATAAGTGAAGCCATTCAGGGCTTTCACACATGCATAGTGGATTTGGAAGCATGCGTAACACCAAGTACACCATCGGAAGAGAGGGAGACAAGGAAGCAAACTGCGACCACATCAATGGATAGTATAAAAACTCTAGAAGTAGAGTGCGTGCAACTGTATACATAGACTATGGGTGTGTGGACACAACTGAATGAAGATAGGATCCAACAAGAGATAAGTTAGAAGATTCATATTGCGTAGGGAAAGGTGCAAAATTTACAAGCAACAATGGGCACATTACCCCAAACAAAGATGGTAAATGCGATGAACAAAAACCAAAAGTTGTATTCATAAATGAATCAACTCAGGGCGGAGTAGCAGGCCCATGCGCAACAGATAGAAGTTTTGCAAGAAGAAGCATACATAGTGACAATGACCATCACAACGACTCAAGGAATCATCAAACAGACAATTGAAGAAGGTGTCGAGAAGGTGCAGAATCGAATGACAGTTGAAACAATAGACAAAATTTTGCAAAGGGAATTGGAGTTCAAGGAAAAGGCTGTAACAATGAAGGCAATCTTCAACGTATTCATCGCACACTGGAAACAAGCCTGAGTGGCTCAGGACGAGCCACAAGTGATTGTTGGGGGGCATGTTGGAAAGGCATTTTGGATAAGTTTTGGGATATGCGCCAAAATGAGGTCAAAGGGTAAAAGGCAATTAGAAGATGGATCAAAATGCACGATGGGAGAGGATGTCAAGGAGTCAACTAACGCAACAAAAAGGATGCACGATGAAGCAAGGCACAAAAGGTGGAAAATGGTTATAAACCATGGGGTTTGGGGACACTTTGTCCACTTTTGTAATGGGTTTTGGGGGACACTTTGTCCACTTTTGTAAAGGGCTTAGCCCTATTGTTATGTATAAATATGTAAGAGATAGATAGATAGGGGAGAGGATGGTGCATGTAATTTGCTAATGCTTTTTGGGTAAGGGAGTTGAGAGAAGGAAGAAATCTAATATATGATTGAGGAGTGAAATCACACTGCAGTAGAACGATGAGGCAGGTTTGGGATGATGTCATTGTTGCATATATTGTATCACAATGCATAGTTGTAAGAAAGCTATTAATGAATAATATAAGAAGCCATCTGTTGTGGACGTAGCCCAAGTCGAGTGAGCTACATAAATCTGTGTGTTATGATGTGTTTGCAATTTATGATGTTTTCTAGTTTATGTTGAATGTATGGATCACATATGATGTTATAATGTCGCACATAGAATATGTTTGATGATATGGTAACCATTAAGCTATGAGAACCGCACACATGAGTAAAGGACCCGAATGATGCCTCACTTCTCTTCATCATTGTAGAACCTTGGTTCATGTAGCCCCTCTAGATGCCTCGGGTGAGATGGAAGCATGCGTAACACCAAGTACACCATCGGAAGAGAGGGAGACAAGGAAGCAAACTGCGACCACATCAGTGGATAGTATAAAAACTATAGAAGTAGAGTGCGTGCAACTGTATACAGAGACTATGGGTGTGTGGACACAACTGAATGAAGATAGGATCCAACAAGAGATAAGTTAGAAGATTCATACTGCGTAGGGAAAGGTGCAAAATTTACAAGCAACAATGGGCACATTACCCCAAACAAAGATGGTAAATGCGATGAACAAAAACCAAAAGTTGTATTCATAAATGAATCAGCTCAGGGCGGAGTAGCAGGCCCATGCGCAATAGATAGAAGTTTTGCAAGAAGAAGCATACATAGTGACAATGACCCTCACAACGACTCAAGGAATCATCAAACAGACAATTGAAGAAGGTGTCGAGAAGGTGCAGAATCGAATGACAGCTGAAACAATAGACAAAATTTTGCAAAGGGAATTGGAGTTCAAGGAAAAGGCTGTAACAGTGAAGGCAATCTTCAACGCATTCATCGCACACTGGAAACAAGCCTGAGTGGCTCAGGACGAGCCACAAGTGATTGTTGGGGGGCATGTTGGAAAGGCATTTTGGATAAGTTTTGGGATATGCGCCAAAATGAGGTCAAAGGGTAAAAGGCAATTAGAAGATGGATCAAAATGCGCGATGGGAGAGGATGTCAAGGAGTCAACTAACGCAACAAAAAGGACGCACGACAAAGCAAGGCACAAAAGGCGGAAAATGGTTATAAACCATGGGGTTTGGGGACACTTTGTCCACTTTTGTAATGGGTTTTGGGGGACACTTTGTCCACTTTTGTAAAGGGCTTAGCCCTATTGTTATGTATAAATATGTAAGAGATAGATAGATAGGGGAGAGGATGGTGCATGTAATTTGCTAATGCTTTTTGGGTAAGGGAGTTGAGAGAAGGAAGAAATCTAATATATGATTGAGGAGTGAAATCACACTGCAGTAGAACGATGAGGCAGGTTTGGGATGATGTTATTGTTGCATATATTGTATCACAATGCATAGTTGTAAGAAAGCTATTAATGAATAATATAAGAAGCCATCTGTTGTGGACGTAGCCCAAGTCGGGTGAGCTACATAAATCTGTGTGTTATGATGTGTTTGCAATTTATGATGTTTTCTAGTTTATGTTGAATGTATGGATCACATGTGATGTTATAATGTCGCACATAGAATATGTTTGATGATATGGTAACCATTAAGCTATGAGAACCGCACACATGAGTAAAGGACCCGAATGATGCCTCACTTCTCTTCATCACTGTAGAACCTTGGTTCATGTAGCCCCTCTAGATGCCTCGGGTGAGACTTCACTTGCTTTGTAGCTGATGCCAAAAGGGCCAATATCTAAGGGTTTTGTTGGTATTTGAATGATTAACCCCAGGTCTGCCCCCCGCGCGCCAACAATAATGCCCAGTCTTGTGGCATGCAAAGCACTTGATTTTACTCAAGTCCTTCTTCCCCAGCTGTGAGGTCCCCCCTCACTATTACCCTTGGAACCCTTTCCTTTTCCATTCTTGGCCCAACTTACTAGGGAAAAATTCTCCTCTCCATCTTCTTGCTTGCAAGCTTTAGACTCCTCTTGAGTCTCTTCCTGGATGCAATAATCCCAAATCCTCTACTAATATATAAGTTTCTCCCAAGCGCAGACTCCCTTGACAAATGGTTCCCATGACTTGGTGAAACCATTCAGTGCCACATTCACAAGTTCTACGTCCTCCACTTTCTCCCCAATGGTTGCAAGCTGATCACATGTCTGGGTGATTCTCATGAAGTAACTGGTAATATTATCAGATATTGACATCTGGATGGATCTTAGCTTGTTTCTCAATATCATCTTCCTATTCAAGTTGTCACTTGGAACAAAAAACCACTAGAGCCTTGAACATCTCTGTGGCCAACTGCTTCTCTACCACATGAGGGATCAAATGATCCTTCACCGTGTCCAAGATCACTCTTTTGGATTTGATGTCCTTCTTCTCAAGAGCGACCTTCTCTGCAACATTTGTCGGTGTAGGAAAAACCTTCTTTGTAATCTCCCAAAGGTCATGTTCCTTCAAAAGCAAGGTTACCCTCGCCTTCTTAGACAAAAAATTAGATGCTCCATCCAATTGGTCTTCAAGCTTAAGAATGGATGTTGCCATTACTAGATCTGAACAAAACAACTTCCGTGTGCTTATTCCTTCAAGCACCCATAAGAACTTCATTATTGAAATTGCCCCTGTTTAGCCCTGTAAGCTTGAGAAACGCATATGTATGCACCCTACTCTTTTGTATCTTGCATATATACTCGCTCTGTACTTCTATTGCATGTGTATGTACGTCGCTGAAACTACAATATCCCATGTATGTATGTGCTATGGCTTACTGATCTACGCATACGGTCTGCAAAACAAATTCTATTGTTGTATGGTTGTTTCCCATAAATTTTTCCTTTGATTTATGACTACTAGTTTATAAATCTACAAAGATCTCCTTACAGATTTGACAGATCTGCTGCAAACTGTTGTGTATCTGTGTGTGGTCCTTTAAACACCCACTGCTGCAAATTAGCTCTAATAGATCTGATGTTGTGTAACTTGAAATTTGTCTCCCTCTCAGAGTGAAAGCTCTGATACCATGTTGATTTTTTAATACAATGCCTAGATACATTATTTCCTTTTGATTTCCTTGCTGAAAATTAGATTTGTAGCTCACAAAATAAAATATACTAACTGAATAATTAATTGAAATAAACAAATCGATGGAAGCAACTTGAAAACAAATCTCACACAACACATGGAAAAATCTTCCCTTCAAATAAGCTTTTCATTAATAATGAATCCAAGCTTACAAGGGCTCCCTTACTGGGAAAATGGCCCACCGAGGAAAAATACAAGTACAACAAACCTGGAAAAAACCCTCTACTGCAGACTACCCCTGTACAACCCTGTACGTGTGGCCTGTACAAATCTATATGCACCCTTTGGCGCGTGCTCGATGCGCATGTACGTGTCATGAGCACTTGTCTCGCACGTATGTACATGCTTGATGTAATTGTATCACACATATGTACATGCCTGAGATACTTGGGTCACACATATATACACGCTTGAGCTAACTGGTTCGCATGTATGTATGTGCCAGAACTAACTGACTTGTGTGTACGGCATTGTTCACGATCATGTACGCTCTATACCTGCGACTGTCCCTGTTGCTTGTTGCCCAGATTTGTCCTGCGACTGTCCTGCTACCTAGATATGTTTGCTGCTATCCTCTTTCCCTCTTTCGTCCTTTCTAGATGAAATTCCTTCTCCACATATGTTGAGATCTCCTTGAATCACAGTCATAGTCTTTCTGCTCTCTCTATGAGTCACTAACTCTAATAGATGTCCAAGGAATGCGTCTTCTCCTCTTATCTTGGTTGCCTTTTATAATCTTGAGTAATACCCTAAACCTAATCTCCAAAGTGATTAATGATTGAGATTAGATCTCACCTCACTTGAGATCAATGGCTAATATTCATTTAATTTACTAATGCCAAAACTTAGGCATTTCATTAAATTAAACCCAATTAATTATAAAAAGACATTCACTTTAATAATTCCTTCAATTAAAGTGAATTTCCAAAGTTCTAAGAGGTATTAATGATGACTTCCACATGTTAGACACAAACCAATGTGGAAGTACATGTCCGATGCTACAAACATCAACATTTCTAAGGTTGCAACCATACAAATAGATGGGGCCTTAAGGAACAAAATAAGGGCAATAAATGAACACCCAAGTATTATGGTCCCTATATGGTGTAGTAGATGAATGGTGGTATGGATTGTAGATTTGAGTTGCCTCAATATTCACATGTACATCCGATCTTCCATGTTTCTTGTTTGAACAAGGTAATCATTGACAAAATCATGGTTCAAACTACTTTACTAGAGCTTGTGAGACATTATCTTTCTTAGAGCTCCATGGTTCATGGGCTTTGCCAAACTATACCTAGAAGAGGACAATATGCTCTCTATTTCTGTTTGGGTAAGACTTTTTCATCTCCCTCGCAATCTTGGAGTAAAGAAGCCTTAAAGGAGATAAGGAACACAGTTGGAAAGTTTGTAGGCATTCCTAAGTCAAATTTGGTTCTATTCACCTATGCATGCCTATGTGTGGAGGTAAGACCTTGAAAAACCAACTTTATATGCTTAGAGGTATATATTTGAAACATGTAAGAAGTTACTCGAAAGTCTTCTCCATTTTTAGTAACTTTTATAAAGCTTTCACTCGAGAAATCGAATTAAATTTATTATTAATATTCTCAATTGTTATGTTGGTTTATTTTCTTCATCTAAACTATAATGTAATCTTTTTTTTTTTTAATGTTTTCACTCAACAATAAAGACATTCTCTTTATTCAAAAATGTATTTAGTAATTTTTTTTAATTAAAATTGCATATAAAATTCTTTACCATCAAATTAGACTAACTTATAATCCAAATCTTTTATAATATCAAAATTTGAAACTAAATTAAAAATGGGCAAAGTAACAATGGTGAGGATAGATATAATCCCTAATATCATCAATGTATGTTTCCAAAGTGTACTTGTATTATTTCACATACAAATTAAATTATAATGCCAATATGACACAACTCATACCAATTATACTATCATACATATATTATAGTGCCTAAATTAAAAATGGGCAAAGTAACAATGGTGAGGATAGATATAATCCCTAATATCATCAATGTATGTTTCCAAAGTGTACTTGTATTATTTCACATACAAATTAAATTATAATGCCAATATGACACAACTCATACCAATTATACTATCATACATATATTATAGTGCCTATACATACTAACCACTCTCTCAAAGTCCACCATCACCCACGACACATAAATCCCCCGTGTTCAACCTACATAACACACGAGTACAAATAACACACTTTCATTTAATATTAAAATTTTTACACTAAACCTTATTAATGTATATCTCTACACATTCCTCATAAATAATACACTTTAATTTAATATTTATTTTTTTACAATAAACTCCACACATTAATTTTTACACTAAACCTTAGGAATCTTATATCTCTACACATTAAAATTATTATGGATGACAAAGGCGGAAGGACATTCACACAAAATATACCATCATCCGCTCTGTGTT
>JZKD02S1948017.1:23002-45417 GCA_000966675.3 Picea glauca | reverse complement strand
TGATGGAAAACAACTGTGCATCTGGTAGTGTATCCTCCAAACTGGTAGGTTCCTCTCCATGTTCTATCCTAGACAAGTCGTCAGGTCCCTTTTTCATTCTCCCTGGCTTGACCACAATATCAAAATCATATTCCTGGAATAGCAGTAGCCATCTGCATATTCTTCCCCCTAACACTAGCTTGTTGACTAGGTATTTCAACATAGAATGATCAGTCAACATCTTAAAGTGTCCTCCCAACAAGTAGTGACGAAAATTCTCCAGCGCATACACCATGTCTAAACCTTCTCTCTTAGTGGTAGTGTAATTTATCTCAGCTGTTGAGAGATTCCTGTTAGCAAAGGCTAATGGATGGTCAATATATCCTATTCCTGGTTGTACTAACACTACTCCTAATGCAATAGAAGACGCATCGACATGCACATGGAATTGCTTACTCCAATCTAGGAAAACCGGAATAGGCGCAGTGACCATTTTCTGTTTCAGTGTGTCGAATCTCTGCTGACATTCCTCTGACCATTGAAACTGACAATCTTTCTTTAAAATGTTTTCCATGGGTGATGTTATCTGTGCATATCCCTTGATGAACTTTCTGTAGTATCCAGTATGTCCCAACGCAGTGCACAACTATCTAACTGAAGTAGGAGGGGGTATATCAACAATGATGTAAATCTTGGAAGGATCTACCAGCAACCCCTGCTTACACACAATATGGCTTAGCAACACTCCAAAGGGTGAAAATAAGATACACTTCTTCAAGTTCAGGGAAATCTGACATTGCCTGCACTTATCCAACATTAGTCTTAAACATTCAATATGATTTTTCAATAAGCTAAAAATAGTCCAATCATCAAAATATGCTTCCAGCAATTTATGTAAAAATTCCTTGAATGCTTCGACCACCACCCTAGAAAATATGGTTTGTGCATTCTTCAATCTGAAATTCATCACTGTGTACTAGTAGGATCCCCATTCTGTTGCAAATGTGGTCTTATGGTGATCTTCGTTGGCAATCCTGATCTGGTGATAACCTGAAAATCCATCTATGAAGGAGTAAACTTCCTAACTTCCCACATTATCTAACACTTCATCAGTAAACGGTGTAGGGAATGGGTCATGTAAACATGCATCATTCAGTTTCCTGAAGTCTACACAGATTTTTATCTCTCTTGTATTATTATCTTGAACCACCATAGGACTATTCCATTCTGACTCTTCAATAGGTTCTATGATTCCTGCTTCCAACATTCTATCTAATTCAATCTTGACTTTCTACTTATACTTGGGATTCAATCTATAGGGTCTCTGCTTGGTTGGCCTTGCATCTGGTCTCAAAGGGATCTTCATTAATCCCATGGGCCCTTTTATGCCCTTCATGTCTGTGAACTTGGTTGGAAACAAATCATGATACTCATGTAGTAATTATGTGATCTTATCAATAGTGGCATCATCCCAATAATCTCCAACGTTTGCGAGCTTAGGTGCTTGCTCGGTTCCAATGTTAACTTTCTTGATTTTGATTAGATGTCCAATAAAAGGTAGTTCAAATCATGGTCCTTCTATTTCTCTCTGTCCTCTTTTTTTTTGCGATGTTCACATTCCTTAGATCATCATCTTCATCAGCATTAATATTGTAACAACCTTGCAATTTCTGAAGAGGTGTAGTCCATTCATCCTCTTCTTTCTCAACAGGGAGGTTAGGTGCCTCCCCAAATAGTTTCTATCTTACCACTTGTAAAGATTGATCTATTGTGGGGTACTGACTTTCAAATAAAAATGTAGCTACAAAGTTCTGAGTCATACCATATCAATCTGTAGTTGTGAGGCGTAGTTCTACTTGAAGATACCAATTGATAGGGGTTGTGTCCAAAGTGTTAATGAACTTATGCACCCACTAATCTTGAGGAATGTTTCTCTAGGCCTCCTCACAACTTCGCACCTGGTCCTTCGAACAACTCTGACCTATGTATTGAACTTTGCACCCTTCTACTTGTTCTGAAAATCACATTGTCATGAAAGTACAACATTGCACCCACTCTGCGATGTTCTTTTTGTGTGTCCCCCACCATCTCATTGGCATTGCTTTCAAGGCTTCATCCAGTGCCAACACTCTCTGTTGTACTAGTAAAATTTCTTCAAATTCCAATAAGAATGTTTATAAATGATTTAAACAATCAAAGGTGGGAAGATTACTGACTTTTGTGCCAATCCAACAGACTTCCCTGGTCAATCTGACACACCTGCATGAAAAAACTCCATACATTTTGTTCTGCCAGTTCTCTAGTACTTCTTTCGAATTTGATGAACATGCGATGTCACTTCGCCAGCTAAAGTTCCCATCTACTGTAGGATTAATGTAATCATGTTGTCTTGTAGTCAATTTATATATATTCTCTAGATCGTATGCACAGTCTTGTTCTCTGATGGGTTCTGTGTATCTACGACCTTCATCAGGATCCATAGATGCAATGATCCTAAAGACATCACCTTCAAATGTCATTCTTATTTTCTTTAAGTCAACAATAGTGGAATTGTTGAATTCCAAATCAATTCCAAACAATGCAGGACAACTATCATCAACTATCTCAATCACCTTGAAGTCTGCAAACTTCCTTACCCCATCGATGTCCTCAAGGACATGCTCCAGTCTTACAAAGGGGCTTACTTCCTACTGATTATCCATCTTGAGCCTGATAGGGGAGTAAATCAACTTAGGTTTTCCCATCAATTCCCAGGTCTTCTTCGTCATAACATTGAATTCTGATCCTAAGTCAAGGACCACATAATCTATGTCATAATCTCCAATTTGAGCATTAAGGTGTAGTTCCTTATTTGTCCTTCTCTTTCTGGATACTTGATGTATTTCTTTATTTAGTAGAGGATCTACCCTGCCTATCTCATACTGTCTGATCAAATTTTGTAGTTCATGTACAACTCTTTCATCCTTAATCAAATTGATGCAAGTACATAAGAATTCCATGAGCTTGCTTACCTATTTTCCTTCTTTAGGCAAAGTAGATTGATCAAATGCCAGAGGCATTCCCCATTATCTCACTTCTGGTTGTGTCTTTGATAAAGAATCTTGATCTCTTCCAAATTCTTTTATTGCCTCTTCGAATGTTTATTTTTCTTTCCTTGGATCAAACACTTGTGTCTTCTCTGCAACTCTTTTGACCCTTAATTCTTCTATAGTACTTACTGGGGTCACTCTGTCTTCTCCTACAACAACGCCTCCTCACGCAGGCATGAGTAACCTTCAACACCCGCTCACAGGATCGCTCAATCAACTACATGAGTCGAAGCGACTCTTCTGATTCCCTGCTGAAATCTCTGTTGAAAACCCGATCCACAGGTCCTTATTTCATCCATAATGCTCTCTGCACTCAAGCGTGATCTTCCCCGACTCAGTTTTAGGTTTTTCGGGGTTTCTTCCTTTCTGCTGTCAAGAGTTCCTGCACTCTCGAATCCCCGACCTCCGATTAGGTCTCTGCCCAGCCATAGCCCCTCCTGGCTATGCCCTCTGGTCCATATGACCACTCTCATAAGACCGCAGCCTTATATCCTCCTATCGGGGTTTTAGACTTAAAAATCCCGATGAGCTCTTTTTCCCGCTAGCCCTCCAAGCTAGGCTCCTAGTCCACATGATCTCCCCCTATATGACCACAGCCACACCTCCTCATCAGGGTTTTGAGCTTTCAAATGATGAAAAACACTTGTCATCGGGATTCGCGATCCCTCGATTCCCAATGTGCCCTTTACGCGTTATCCCTTTTGGCTAGACTCTGGCCCATATGACCGTTATCCTCGTGACCTCAATCTTATCCCTCGTCGGGGTTTTGGGGTTTCAAATGTTGAAAAACATTTGCCCATGGGACTATCGATTCCTCGAATCTCGACTCTCCGCTATGCTGACAGCTGGCCCCTCACGATGGCACTTTCCTCTTCTCTGATGTGCTGACAACAGGCCCCCACGATGGCTCTGATTGTTTCCACATGTCCTCCTCTGATGGACGGTCCTGATTTGTCTGGGGTTTCGAGACTTGTGATTTCCTAACTATTTCGACCTCAAGAACTTCGATTTCCCGATAGCCAATATACCAACTCTCTGCAGATCCCTGACACATGTCTCCCCAAACAGATGGCTCAAATTATACCATGGTTTTCACTATGGACTTACCCGATCTCTTGCCCACGAGAATGCCGATATCCTGACTCCCGATGCTTCGATCTCTGCCACGTGTCTCCACCAACGGACGGTCCAGATCACTCCGGTGTTTCGAGACTTGAAGTGTCTCGATTTTCTCCACTTTGAGAATCCCGATTTCCCGATGACTACTATCCCAATGGCTACGCCTCTCGTCGGGACTTCTCCTCTATTGTTCACGAAGGCTTAACCCCCTCGCAATTCTTTGCAGATCCGACGATTGTCGGGTCTCCGAATCAAGATCCAACGGTCCAGATCCGTTCTTCCTGTGCGCTTACTCCAGAGGCTAAACTCTGCGCGCATTCACCTGATCCAATGGCTAACGGGTTCTTCACTCTAGATCTGATGGTTGTCGTTGCTCCTCCTGATCTTGCACACTTTCTTCCCAACCTTAGGAGAAATTCCAGTTCTCAAAGGTCTCAACCTTTGTCTTCCTTCTCCTCTATGAACTCCTCACTCTGAGTTCTCAACTATGCGTGTAAAAATGTTGTTCCTTCTGAGCTTTTACTCTCGAATCCTCAAAGGATTCTTTGACTACTACACTCCTTGCAGAGTCCTCACATGCACACATAGGTGCTATCTCTCTTGAGATTTTCCTGTAGCTTCAAACTCCACAGAAACTCGTCCTTGTTCCTTTCTCGCACAGATGGAGAATGTTTGGATGCCCTCCTGGCTCCTTTTGCTCCAGCAACCTCTTGCTAAGCTTTCAGGGTGTTCAGTAACCCTATGAAGATCCCTTAATGGATTCTTCCCTTAATTACAGAACTCAAAGAGTTCTCTTCTCCTCCCTGTGCCTATCTACACAATGACTCAAATGCCCACCTGGCAGAGTGTCTTTTCTCAGAACTTCCAGCAGTTCTGTTCTCCTGTGCACTTATGCACTTTCTCAATGCCCACCTGGCAAAGCTCTTAGAATCCTCAGTGATTCTGTCTCTTCTGAACTCACAACAGAGTTCTTCCTCTATGCACTCCTTGCACCTGCTCAATGCCCACCTGGCAGAGCCTCACAAAATCCTCAGTTATTCTGATTCTTCTATCTGAACTCACAACAGAGTTCCTCCAGCTGCACCTTGTACCTGTGCTCAATGCCCACTTGGTAGAGCTCTACAGAATCCACAACAGAATTATGTCTGCAACTGTGTCTCTCATACACATCCTTGCCTCCAAGGTGTTCAGCAACCTTGAGGTCTTCCCTGAGTTGTTGATTCCAGTTCCTGTGCCACATCAAGTCTTTGTCTGAACCCACAATGTTCATAAGTGCATCCTCTGTGCACGGCTCTCAGAACCCACAGCGTTCTATCACACCCTCCTGGTGTGAAGCCTCAAAGACCTTCAACCCTGGAATCAAACACACTCCTGCAAATCCACAACTACAGTATACATCTACAGCATAAAAGAACACTCACAAACATTCACATAACACAGAATAATGCAAGAAAAACTGCTCTTTGTTATTAAATATGGAAAATGATTGTATTTACAATGTGTTCTTGAGCACAGCCTGTAACAAGGTCTCGGCTCTTTTCCCTTCTGCTCTCTACTTCGTAGATTTTCTTCAACTACCTCCACTACTTACAAAATGAGATATGAAAATATATTTTACCTAAGGGGGCTCTTCGAGCGCTTCCCTCCAACCTACCTACCCTATTCAATTACATTGAATAGCTATCTAGTCCAGAATCGGATCTAGATCTCAGCCATTACACACATTAAAGGCCGATCTACTCTACACCTGCACAAAGGCATGGCTTCCCAGCTCAACAGCTTAAACATTAAAGTTACATTGAATTCAGATTTAAATGAGGTTGTGCCTCTCTTCAACGTGTGATTTGAATTCGTTGGCATGGCTGGCTGGCTGGCTGGCTGACATGGAGAGATGCTCCTACATCAAACTCCTCAGCTGCAAAAAAATGAGCTCCTGCTCATGAGCTTCCCCTCTCAGCTGTTGGAAATCCTCCTAGATCCCAAACAAATATATGGACCTTCCCATCTGCTCCATTCTGTTGCTGCTTCTGTGCTATTGTTGCTGCTTCCTCTCTTCTGCTCAGCCTCTCCTCGTTGGCAGTCTCTGCTGACCGGATCATCAGCTCCATGATCTTCTTGATCACTTCGTCCAGCTGCTCCCATGGTTGGCTCTGCTCATGTAGTCTCCTTAGCTGCAAAATTTTTTGGCACATGAGCAGATCATCATGATCTCCCATGCCTCCTTCCTCAGTTTCCAACTTCACCTGTTGGATGTGCACGCCCTGCACTTTCACCCTTCTCTCTAGGGCTTCTATCTGTTCCCACAGATCATCAAAACAAATGTTGTCTGCCTCTTCTTCTTCTACTGCAAACTCCTCTGTTGCAGTCTTTTCAGCTTCCTTGCTGAAAATATTGAGCCATTCCTCAGAATGCTCACTCTCTTTTCCTTCTTCTGCTGTCAACTTCAATGCTACAGCTTCCTCAGCTTCCTGGCTAAATATGTTGAGACATTCCTCCGAATGCTCATTTTCCTCGTCGTCGGCTTGGGCAGCTTCCAAAGTCTGCTCCAATTCCTCCTTGATAGTCTCAGCCGACTTTTATTCTGTTGTCGCTACTCTCTCTACAACACAGACTTCTTCCTCCTCTCGGGTAAGTGGTAGGAATATCCCAATTCCCCCAATCATCATAAGGCTCCTCAAATCCTCCTCTTTCGTTGGCTGCACATGCTGATCCAAACTCACCTCCGAGTTTATGAGACTCTCAGATAGTATCATCTTCTCTGTCAGCTCCTCAGGATGATCAAAACTTACCTGCTCATCCCTACCCACCTGGCAATATGGGATGCTCCCACTGCTCTCCTGGCAGATTATGAGATCAATCGATCCCATCTTCATTAGCAACCCTTACTGAATTGAACTCACCTCCGAGTCCATCAGACTTTCAGATAGCCTCGAATGCTCATCTCTTCTCTCCTAGCAATCTGAGATGCTTCCACTGCCCTCCTGGCAGTTCTTGAGATCCTCAACTGATCCCAATTCATTTTCTCCATCGAGAAATTTTCCAGTTTATGGTTCGCATACCTGAACCACCTTCTTATCCTGCTGCATCCGTAGTTCAAGCTTGTCTATTTCTACCCTTATTTCAGCGAGCTCTCTATCCATCTCTGCATGATTTTCTGCCTTACTCTTCTTCCCAGCATGCCTATGGCCTTTAGTAACCATGGTTTTGTCTCTGTCTGCTCTCCTAGCAAACCTGCTGCTGTCACTCTGCACCAAGAGTGTTACCAGCTTCATCCTATAGTCCTGCTGACTGCTTTCTTGATTGTTGCCTACCTGCAAACAATCACCACAGAGTCTCCAGCGCTTTGTCTTCCTTTAACTTCTCCCTCTACTTGAAATATACAAACAGAGTTCTAGCTCTGATACCACTTGACATGTATCAGAGTGATATTTACCTCTTCTTGCCTCTGCCTACCTGAAATATACAAGCAAGATTCAAGCTCTAATACCACATGATGCAGGTGCGAGTAACCTCCGACACCCACTCACAGGATCTCTCAATCAACTACATGAGCCAAAGCAGCTCTTCTGATTCCCTACTGAAATCTCTGTTGAAAACCCGATCCACAGGTCCTTATTTCATCCACACGGCTCTCTGCACTCAATCGTGATCTTCCCCGACTCAGTTTCAGGTTTTTCAGGGTTTCGTCCTTTCTGCTGTCAACATTTCTTGCACTCTCGAATCCTCGATCTGCGATGAGCTCTCTTCCCGGCCTTGGCCCCTCCTGGCTATGCCCTCTGGTCGATATGACCACTCTCATAAGACCGCAGCTTTATATCCTCCTATCAGGGTTTTGGACTTAAAAAACGCGATGAGCTCTTTTTCCCACTAGCCCTCCAGGCTAGGCTCCTGGTCCACGTGACCTCCCCCTATATGACCGCAGCCATACCTCCTCATTAGGGTTTCGAGCTTTCAAATGCTGAAAAACACTTGTCCTCGGGATTCGCGATTCCTCGAATCTCGACGCGCCCTTTACGCATTAGCCCTTTTGGCTAGACTCTGGCCCACATGACCGTTATCCCCGTGACCTCAGTCTTATCCCTCGTCGGGGTTTTGGGGTTTCAAATGTTGAAAAACATTTTCCCACGGGACTGTCGATTCCTCGAATCCCGACTCTCCGCTATGCTGACAGCTGGCCCCTCACGATGGCACTTTCCTCTTCTCTGATGTGCTGACAGCTGGCCCCCACGATGGCTCTGATTGTTGCCACGCGTCCTCCTCTGATGGACGGTCCCGATTTCTCCGGGGTTTCAAGACTTGTGATGTCCCAACTTTTTTGACCTCAGGAACTCCGATTTCCCAATATCCAATATACCGACTCTCTGCGGATCCCTGACATTTGTCTCCCCAAACGGACGACTCGGATTATACCGGGGTTTTCACTATGGACTTACCCAATCTCTTACCCATGGGAATGCCAATATCCCGACTCCCGATGCTTCAATCTCCACCACGTGTCTCCGCCAACGGACGGTCCAGATCGCTCCGGTGTTTCGAGACTTGAAGTGTCTCGATTTTCTCCACTTCGAGAACCCGATTTCCCGATGACTACTATCCCAATGGCTATGCCTCTCGTTGGGACTTCTCCTCTGCTGTTCACGAAGGCTTAACCCCCTCGCAATTATCTACAGATCCGACGACTTTCGGGTCTCCGAATCAAGATCCAATGGTCCAGATCCGTTCTTCCTGTGCGCTTACTCCAGAGGATAAACTCTGCGTGCCTTCACCCGATCCAATGGTTGATGGGTTCTTCACTCTAGATCTGACGGTTGTCATTGCTCCTCCTGATCTTGCACACTTTCTTCCCAACCTTGGGAGAAATTCCAGTTCTCAAAGGTCTCAACCTTTGTCTTCCTTCTTCTCTATGAACTCCTCACTCTGAGTTCTCAACTGTGCATGTAAAAACGCTATTCCTCCTGAGATTTTACTCCTAAATCCTCAAAGGATTCTTTGACTATTGCACTCCTTGCAGAGTCCTCACATGCACACGTAGGTTCTATCTCTCTTGAGCTTTTTCTATAGCTTTGACCTCCACAGAAACTCGTCCTTGTTCCTTTCTCCCACAGATGGAGAATGTTTGGATGCCCTCCTAGCTCCTTTTTCTCTAGCAACCTCTTGCTGAGCTTTCGGGGTGTTCAGTAACCCTGTGAAGATCCCTCAGTGGATTCTTCCCTTAATTACATAACCAGGGATGATTTTAGGGGCTAAATTTCGCTCATGGGCTAATTTTCCATGGTTTTTCCAAAAATGAGATTCACTATTTTAAAAATGATTTGCCCAAATTCTATAGGATAAAATTATTTTACCTTAAAAATCACCAAACTTTTATAAAAACTAAATTAAATCCTTAGAAATTTGAATGTTTTTACAAAAATATCACCAATCATTTATAGTTGGAATATAAATAATTAGTAAGATTCACCAAGGTTTCTACATTTTAAAATAAATTTCCATCCTTAAAATCATCCATGTACAGAACTCAAAGAGTTCTCTTCTCCTCCCTGTGCCTATTTGCACAATGACTCAAATGCCCACCTGGCAGAGTGTCTTTTCTCAGAATTTCTAGTAGTTCTGTCCTCATGTGCACTTATGCACTTGCTCAATGCCCACCGGGCAAATCTCTCACAATCCTCAGTGATTATGTCTCTTCTGAACTCACAACAGAGTTCTTCCTCTATGCACTCCTTGCACCTGCTCAATGCCCACCTGGAAGAGCCTCACAGAATCCTCAATGATTCTGATTCTTCTGTCTAAACTCACAACAGAGTTCCTCCAACTACACCTTATGCCTGTGCTCAATTCCCACTTGGCAGAGCTCTATAGAATCCACAGTAGAATTATGTTTTCAACTGTGTCTCTCATACACAACCTTGCCTCCAAGGTGTTTAGCAACCTTGAGGTCTTCCCTGAGTTGTTGATTCCAATTCCTGTGCCGCAGCACGTCTTTGTCTGAACCCACAATGTTCAGAAGTGCATCCTTTGTGCACGGCTCTCAGAACCCACAACGTTCTGTCACACCCTCCTGGTGTGAAGCCTCAAAGACCTTCAACCCTGGAATCAAACACACTCCTGCAAATGCACAACTATAGTATACATCTACAGCATAAAAGAACACTCACAAACATTCACATAACACAGAATAATGCAGGAAAAATTGCTCTTTGTTATTAAATATGGAAAATGCCTGTATTTACAATGTGTTCCTGAGCACGTCCTATAACAAGGTCTCGACTCTTCTCCCTTCTGCTCTCTACTTTGCAGATTTTCTTCAACTACCTCCACTACTTACAAAATGAGATATGAAAATCTCTTTTACCTGAGGGGGCTCTTTGAGTGCTTCCCTCCAACCTACCTACCCTATTCAATTACATTGAATAGCTGTCTAGTCCAGAATCGGATCTAGATCTCAGCCATTACACACATTAAAGGCCGATCTACTCTATGCCTGCAAAAAGGCACGGCTTCCCAGCTCAACAGCTTAAACATTAAAGTTACATTGAATTCAGATTTAAATGAGGTTGCGCCTCTCTTCAACACGCGATTTGAATTCATTGGCGTGGTTGGCTGGCTAGCTGGCTGACGTGGAGAGATGCTCCTGCATCACCTCCTCTAGCGATAACAACAACTCTGGGATCCTCTCCATGAGGTTCTACTGAGATTAGTTGTACTTGTTGGTTTCCTCCTCGTCTCTCCTGAAGTTTGGCTAACAGCACGGGACAATCTTCAGTAACATGTTCAAATGAGTTGCAGTAGCTACAAGTGGTACAAGGGTTCTGAAAGTCCCTTTCCAAGTGACCTGGTTGTGCGCAGTTATAACAAATGATTTGAACTCAACCTTGAACCATTCCTCCTCCTCTTCCTCTTCCTCTTCCTCTGAATCCACCGCGAGGGTTGAATTTTCATCTTCCTGGGGAATTAAATTGCATAGTATTTCCCTCTTGTTGCATCTCTCTTTGAATCCTATATGTATCCCTTGACCTTTCATGCAAGAGGTCATAAGCCCTATAGTCCTTCTCATCATGCCCCACATATTTATGGAATGTGTAGTAAATATTTGTAGGTGTTTGAACATATTTTTGCATGTAATAGAATTCACTAGGGTGATGTCTATTTCTACATACCTAGCAATAGGGTAGAGTAACCTGCTTCAAATGGATTGGAGCTCCAGAGGCCAAGTGCTCATAAAACAGAGGACAATGCTCCTTGTCATGGTCTTCTGACTTGCATATGATACACCATATGTCTTCTCTTTTATCCTTTCCCTTGTATTTCTTCATATCTTTGATCTACAGAGATAACCTAGTTAGCTAACTCAAAATTTGACTCATACCTGAGTTGGATTCTCCGATAGGGGCTGACTCTAGTTTCATGGTGATTTCCAACACCTCAGCCTATGAAGCAACCTTCTGCTACATCAGAGGAACTATGATGTGTGGTAGGAGGGAAACAATGAACCATTTCTTGTTCTGCTCGTCTGGGATCTGAAAACTCAACCGGCCTGTCATGGTCTTAAACCTCTTATCAAACTCCCAAACAGATTCAGATACTCTCTACTTGATTTATTTCAGTTATGTAATGCATTGTGACTCTGACTTGGGTTTCTGAAATTATGCACTCAACACAGTATTGATCCCATTCAATAGTTTAGGATGTGCAACTCCATTACCAAACTTCATGTACCAGCTCAGTGTGTGGTCTCTCAAGGTCGTACTAAATTGAGCTCTCTTAACTACTTCGTCATTGACTTGCTTAATACTCCATACAACCTTGCATAAAAACCAATGTTGATTAGGATCTTCAAATCCATCTCCCCTTTAGATAGGTAGCCTCATCTCATATTCCATAGATATTCCTAGGTTTCTTGACTGAGTATATGTTGAACTATTGGTAATAGTTCTCTGAGTGCTCTGATAACTCTGACTACTCTGGTTACTTAACGTTGCTAAAACAACAAGAAGAGTAATAGTACTTACTTCAATAGTCTGCGCAGTTCCTGAAGTTTTTTATTATTGTTGGTGAGGTTCTACAGTATTTTCTTCCTCTACCCCAACAGACTTTGAATGTTCCTCATTCAATAGCTCTTCTTCTTCTCCATTGTAGAACCATTCATCTTGTGCTAGTGGTTTGCAACTCTGCTCAAATAGGTTTACTAGAGGAACCTCTCTGAATGTTCTCCCACTGCGCGTATGTCCCATCTCTATGTTGTTGTCGTTGTCTAAGTTCTTGAACACTAGTTTTTCAATCTGAACAACTACTGTATCTTCAAGATGTTATTCTCATGCAATAGCATCTTGATCTTCAACTTCAAAAACTGTAACAATTTTCCCCTAGGTCCCTTACATAAATATCTCTCATCTTGGCTATATGACTCTACTCTATCAATAGAAAACTCGGTAATGTACCCTCCAATGGTGTTATCAAACCAGTGATCTACTGCTCTTGACACGACATTATCAATTCTCTTGATCTTCTTGATCAACGTCGACGTCCAAACCACAGGTGGTCTAGATCTTATCTCAAACTGGGTATCTGCTAATCTAGATAACCACTCATATATCTCCTTATGAATTCCTCCAAAGAAAATGTTGTGTATATCAATAAAGATATACCTTCCCAACCAGTCTTCTGTACTAAGATTAGGGTTCTTGTTCTGAGCTTTAGCGAAGTCCTTTTCTTGTTCTTTTATCCACTTCTGAATATTTTTCTTCGATGGAAACCACCTTGACATTCCCTCAAGAATATCACGATCCTGGCAACATAACCATTTGTTGGCATAGGGGTGGACCTAGGGTTCATCTCTAACAACACACCAACAAGCCCTAACTATTGGCCCTTTCGGAAACACCTACAAAGCATATGCAGTCTCACCCGAAGTAGAAATAGGGGGTTGCAGGACACAAGTGTCTATAACCAGAGGAAATACAAAGTGGATCCAAGGGAACAACACACAACAACCTAGTTATTGTTTATCTCCTTTAAGCCTATTGCGCAAGCTATATCTCAGATCTAACATAATGATGCAATAATAGAATAACAGAAGGAAATAAAACATAGCATCAATCACACAGAACAACAAGATATACGTGGTTCACTCTCTCTCTAGGGCTACGTCCCCAGAACTGTGTTTCTTGATATTATATGAAAACTTACAATTCTATCTTCTCACTTAACCTTACATATCTCTCTCTCTTTCTCTTCTTCTCTCCCCTCCCTGTGCACCTAGCTATAGGGTTGATCTTCGCACCTAGTTGAAGATCTTACAATGCGAGAGTGATCTCACACACATCACTTCTCTCCCACATAACAAAAACCACTCAATATCACAACACAACTCTAGCCAATAACAAACTCAGAATGAACAACTAACACCAAACTCGAAACAAACCCATCCCAAGTTCTCTAAACCTTTATTTCTACATTACAATGACTCTCGGACAACCTTAGGCCAAAACCTAGGTGTCAAAACCCTAATTGTCAAAACCCGAGGTGTCTAAAACCCTAGGTCCACTTTGACCCACATTTTCAGGGCTTCACTAGCCTATTTTTCCATCTTTTCTGTGAGGTGCTTCCAAATCCTCCATTGGTGGATTTTTCCACTTGTTTATTTGTCCACGATCCATCTTCGTTGCTGATTTTTCCTCCTTGATCTTCTCATCCAACAACTCATTTTCCCTTACTTCACTCCTTCGTTTCCTCTTCTTTGACCACTTCAACCCATTCTCAGTCCATGTGTCTTCCGCGCAGTTCGTACTTCGTCTTTTATCTTCCTTTTTCTTCGCTTTCTTCTTTAATCCGTAACCAAGGGCCAACAATGGTGTTGTTGGAAAATCCAACTGCTTGACAACCTCTATTGAGATGATGTTCTTTTTTCTTTTTCTATCAACAATAAAATGAAGTGGGGTCCCCTTCACCCACATATGTGAATGGAAGATTCGCTCCCCCTCCTCGAGATCCTCCTCCAGTTGGATTTTTGCAGTTGCAACAGTAGAAGTGGGTTTTGCATCAATTATCTATCTCCTTTTATTATTTTTTGAATCAGGGTCCAAGTCAGGGTTTGACTCTTTGTCTTTGAGCTCGGCCACCAATGACTGTATTGAGCAACATTCATTAGTGTTTTTCCAAGGGTTGTTGTGGAACTCACACCACTTTCCAATGTCTTTCTTAGACTTCACATTACCCTTCTTTTCGTACATCTCGGTTTGGATCTTTCTTAGACTTCCCATTACTCTTCTTTTCCTCCATCTCGGTTTTCCTTGCTATGTCCATGCTTCTCTCACTTTCTCTTCTTCTTGAATTTTTTCTCACTTTTGACTGCATATCAATAAGTAACTCCCAGTGAGGAGATGTCCAATAAATCCTTCTATGTTTGGATGTACCTGTGTATACCACTACGGTACTTCAAAACCAGGTGTCACTCGGAGTCTTTGATACCCAACTTTGAGTGCAAGGTATGAAAGATGTTGGTGTACTCTGGCACCATCTAGTATCTTTTCTGACGCGGATTTTTCCATGTCATGTATTGGTCATCATATTTTCCAACATGGTAGAAATCCTCCTTTAGGGCATCTATAAATGCCGAACAAGTGGTTTCTCTCCCAAATAGTGTAGATTCATCCATGGTGTACCTCTCCCAGTAACCTTCCCACCAAGATTTGACATGAGGAAGGGATTTAAGGAGTGTGGAGGTGATCATTTCACTGTTGAAATTTTTTTGGACAGAGTAATAACCTTCTAGCAAATTCAACCGTTTTTCTAGAGCATCTACATCTATCTGGCATTCAAATAAGAGGATATAAAAATTGACTTGTACCTTGAAGGGCGTCGCACTTACAAAATGGTTGCTTGTTGAAGATGCCTCGATTTCCACCATCAGTAGTCTTCGAAGGATCTAAGTGAAGTTTTCCATCATCTCGTTCCTTTGCCGCACAAGGTCTTCCTCGAGCAATGTCTTGAAAGGATCTCATGCTCTTTCGTCTCTCTTTTATTCCTCCATGGGAGGTCACTTGGGCTAGAGAGAGTAGTTGTCCTCAAGCAAAACTAGCTTGAGAGCCAAATATCTATACCCTGACCTCGTCAGGGACCTTCTCTGAGAAATGACAAGGAGCATACTGCTCTGATACCACTGATACAGATTATTTTGAGAATGACATGAAGACATAAATATAGCAGAGATACAAAAAGGAAATGCATAGAGATATTGCAAGAAACACAAAATATAGTGAAACCAAACTTCTATTAATGAATAAGAGAGAAAAACACTATAGAACACAAACTGGAAGAATGGGGTAGCTTATCTCTAAAAAGAAAGATATGTTGGCTATGCTTCATTCGCAACAAGTTTTACATCACACTCCATTACATGCTTAAAGGACCTCCTTCACCTCAATTATATATGGGAGAGTGAGAGGAGAACGATTCCCATGATGCATGTGGGATAAATTGGACTAAGTTTATAAAATTCCATAGGCATGTGAAACAATAGGACTTCCCAGGTGATCACCCATCCCAGTACTACTCTAGCCTGAGCGCGCTTAACTACGAAGTTCTAATGGGATCCAATGCATTAACGCTATGTTGTAGGCACGTACATAAGAGCATTAGGAAATAATTAAATGATGTCTATAATTAACAAATGAATATGACATTACATTCCATTCCCCATGAAAAGGGTGAATATCATGGTTTATAAAAACCATAGGCTCAAAATGGTGATTCAATGGAAGAGGTGGATGGCCACTCAGATCAATTTGGATCAATGAATTTAAAATCAAAATGGTTGCAATGTAATTAGTTCTTTAAAAACGTTCAAAACTCGACTCATCTGAAAAATTTGAGTACTCCACTTCACATGGTATACACATATATGTCATTGTCATTGGAGTGGTTAAGCTCTAAATTTGCATTCACTATGCATGAATCCAACTCCACCTACCTCATGCCTCATGGTAACTAAGGTTGAATCAGTGGTCCAGATTATTGTTAAAGATATGGTAACCCAGAAATTCGATCATGGATGTTACTTTGTTCATGGATGGTGTTCATGAATGATACTTTGTTCATGGATGGTCTTCCTGTTGATATTTTGGTAGTTGCGGGAGGTATTCCATCCTAGACAACATTTCTTAGAGAATAAGAAGATTCCAAGAATTCAAAGGAATACCACTGAACAACTGAAGAACAACCCGGAATAGAATAAAATGAAATAGAACACCACAAAAGAGAAGTCATCCCATAGTAAATAATTAAAGTGGAAATATAATTTTTAGTAATAGAAGTTGGCCCACAGAAATAATAAAGAATATGTGAAGACCCAAAATAAGAAGTCAGCTCCATATAGGCACCCAGATTAGTATAAATACATAGATGGATTATTTCATTTAGACATACACACAGTTATCCTTCCGTAGTGTGCACTACGAAGTTGCAGTTGCAGTTGCAAAAATTCCCCTATTTTTGGTTGCTGGTTCTCTTGGAGAGTGTGCCCTACTTGGGGAAGGATATTCTTGGTGACTCTTGGTGGTTTCTCTTGTGCACTACCTTTGGAAGATTTTTGATAAGGTTGTAATCCAAATTATTTTTGGAATGAAATGAAAGCAGAGATATTACAATGAAATACTCATGACAGAAACAGAGAAATACAACAATACTTGATTTGTATTAATGAAATAATTGTAAAGAGATTGTAAAAATACAGAGTGCAAGACTTGCTAGAATGGTGGAAGATTTATCTCTGTGAAGAGATGTGACAGCTACAATCATTCACAAGAAGATGATTACACTGAGGCTCTTAAGGCCTTTTTATGATAAACATGAATGCAAAAACCCTAGACATCCAAAAACCTAACCCTAGGAGATGAAATGACAAAAGTCATGTGGACCCCGTTTGGGTAAGTTAGTACATTAACTTCCTGGGGTCGTAACTTTTGCATATGATCTTTGTTTTGGGCATGTGATAGCCCGTTGGAAAGGTGTTTTTGAGAACTACGCATTATGTCATTAAAGTCTGACTCTATTTATAGTTTGATTGTGGCAAGACTAGAAAACATTGTTTAGAGCCCCAAACGACCCTGAAAGTATAGAAAGATGTACTGACATGATAAATTCCAAAATAAGCTAGTTGGAATAGGTGTGCAGCCACCAATATCCACTTGGATGTTGTGCAGGGATTAAAGACAACCCCATAAGTGTAGAACCCACAATTACAAAGAAATGTCCCCATTACAAAGAAACATGTTGAACTGAAAATTGTCTAGATGAGCTAGTTGGAATATGGAATAGGTGGGTGGCTACCAATATCCACCTGGATCAATCCTCCCCCTTTAGTAAGCAATGCTCTCCATTTCATTGAGTTCTTGGGGAAGAGGGGAAATCATTTTTTGAACCTGAATCTTGGTGAGATGCGTGCCTTGTTGGAGAAGTTGCGCTACTTGGTCTATGGAAGGATTTCACGAACTTGTTGCTGGTGGGGTTGAATATGTTCCACCAACCTGTTGTCTCTAGGTTTGATGGGGCATTGTGTAGGAACCATTGTAGGTGAAGAAACAATATATTATTTCTGTTTGGAAATCTATTTTTGTTGGATAGAAGGTGTTGATGTTGCAGTGGTTGTAGTGGTCTTTTGTGCATCGTTTGAATAGACTGTAAAGAGGATAAATTTTTCAGTATGAGAGATTACCTTGCAGCAATGTTTTGGTGTAACAGTAGTCAAAACTACCTCTGGTATCCTATAGAGCTGACCTCCCAGAGTAATAATGACACTGCGGGGTCTAGAATCATAGACAACATGATGTTTCCACATATATGGTTGGACCAAAAACACATCAAAAACATCAAGAGGGAAAAGATCACACACTACCTCACCCTTGAAGGGATGGATGCCATAGGATAGGTGACACTGCTGGCTAACATGAAGATATTGTCCCTAGTGAAGGCACCCGATGTTGTATGGTTGCAGGTGTGATGTTGTTTACAACCCCAATTGTTTGACGACCTTAGTTGAGATGAGTTTTTTCTAGCTACCATTATCAATAATGAAATGCAATGGGGTCCCCTTCACCCAAATCTGTGAATTTAAGAGGCACTCCCAGATGATTTTAGGAGCTAAATTTCGCTCGTGGGCTAATTTTCCATGGTTTTTCCAAAAACGAGATTCGCTATTTTAAAAATGATTCGCCCAAATTCTATAGGATAAAATTATTTTACCTTAAAAATCGCCAAAATTTTATAAAAACTATATAAAATCCTTAGAAATTTGAATATTTTTACAAAAATATCACCAATCATTTATAGTTGGCATATGAAGGATTAGTAACATTCGCCAAGGTTTCTACATTTAAAAATAAATTTCCATCCTTAAAATCATCCCTGCTCCCCATCTTCAAAATCTATTGGTTCTTTTGGTTGAATTTTTTTGGTCATGACATTAGCAGTGGGGTTTGTGTCAATGATCTGTCTGTTTTCAATATTTTCTGGATCGGATTCTAAATCAGGGTTCGGATCTATGTCTTTGACCTCGGCCACCAATGACTGTTTCAAGAGACATTCATCGGTGTTGTTCCAGGGGATTTTATGGAAGTCACACCACTTCCCAGTGTCATTCTTATTATTTCCTTTACCCTTCTTGTCTTGTATATTAGACTGGTTGTCTAGAGGTTGTTGGTTAGGGTCATATTTACCATGTTTTTGTTGTTGCATATTTGCAGACCGGAATTCCCATTTGTTCTGGTGCCTAAATTTATGCTCGATTTTGACAACATATCAATAGGAAACTCCCAATGATGAGATGTTTAGGAAATTCATTTCAGTTTGGATGTACCTATGCAGAGCCCCATGGTATTTCAAAAATAGATGATGCTCAGAATATTTGATACCCAACTTGGTGCACAAGGTATGGAAATTATTTATGAACTCTGACATTGTTTGGCTCTTCTCTTTTTGCAGTGTGGTCCATCTCATGTACTAGTCTTCATAGTTATCAATAGGATAGTATTGTTCCTTGACCGAATCAACAAAAAAATTCCAAGTGGGCTCGGCCCCATATATTCTAGATTCCTTTGTGGAACTTTTCTCCCAGTAAGTTTCCCACCAATGTTTAACATGGGGTAGAGCCTTGAGGAGTGCGAAGGTGATCTTTTCCCTGTCGAAAAAATTTTGAACAGAGAAATAACCTTCTAATAGATTTAACCATTTTTCTAGGGCATCCGCATCTATCTGACCTTCAAATATAGGAATACCAAAATTAACTTGCACCTTGAAGGGAGAGGTTCCTCCAAAATGGTCACTTGATGAAGATGCGCCTATTGCTATCGGTACGCATTGAAGGATGTGTGAAAAATTCTCCATCTTTTGTCCCTCTGTCATGCGAGATATTTCTCAAGAAATAGGTTAATAGAATATTTTTCTCTGTCATTTTTCTTTTCTGACACCATCAAGGGTTTCTTGGGCCTGCAAGAGTGATTATCCTCAAGAGAGACAAACTTGAGACCCAACTAGCTATACTCGGACCTCTGCAGGGACATGCGCTGAAAAACGATCAAGAACATCATGCTCTGATACCACCAATCCATATTATTTTCAAAATGAAATGAAAGAAGATATATTAAAATGAAATACTCATGAAAATTTCCAGAAACAAAGAAACACAACAATACTTGATTTCTATTAATGAAAGAATTGTAAAGAGACTGTAAAAATACAGAGTGCAAGACTTGCTAGAATGGTGGCAGCTTTATCTCTGAGAAGAGATGTGACGACTGCGCTCATTTGCAAGAAAATGATTACAATGAGGCTCTGAAGGAATTTTATGATAAACATGAATGCCAAAACCCTAGACATCCAAAAACCTAACCCTAGGAGATGAAATGCCAAAAGTCATGTGGGCCATGTTTGGGTAAGTTAGTACATTAACTTCTTGGGGTCATAACTTTTGCATGCGATCTTCGTTTTAGGTGCATGATAGCCATTTAGAAATTTCTTTTCGATAAATACACACTATTCCATCAAACTCTGACTTCATCTACAGTTTGACTGTGGAAAGACAAGAAAACGTTGTTTAGAGCCCCAAAACGGACCTGGAAGTACAAAAAGATGTACTGACATGAAAAATTCCAAAATAAGCCAGTTGGAATAGGTGGGCGTCCATCAATATCCACTTGGATGTTGTGTAGGGCTTCAGGACAACCCTGTAAGTGTAGAACCCACAGTTACAAAGAAATGTCCCCATTACAGAGAAACTTGTTGAACTGAAAATTGTCCAGATGAGCCAGTTGGATTATGGAATAGGTGGGTGGCCACCAATATCCACTTGGATCAAGTTGTGTGGTGTTTCCCAGTTTCTTCATGCCAGTTGTAGTTGCATTTACCAAGATTCTGTTGTGTCAGTTATGTGGTGCGCTATCTGGCTCTAGCGATGCACCTATCTTGAACCAATTTAGTGGTGTTTCTTAGTTGTCTAGCCTCACTAGGGTTTGACAAGATGAAGAGATAAGTATTTGTTGTGAATTTTTTTTCATTGTTGGTTTTCTCTTGTGAATAGATCTTGTTCATCGTTGTATTGGAAATATTCTCTCTAAGAAAAGTTGGTTGGGTTTTTCCCGGGATAAATCTTTGTGTCTTCTTGTGCTTGTTTATCTGTTGCTTATATATTTCAATATTTTGTTATTGAAAGTTAAAAGAAGATAAAAATGCTATGGTAAATCTAATGTTAACAAAACTAATGAAAATATAACATGGGATCAGAGTTGGTTTCATTCATAATAGTATAACCACTAGAAGGAAGATCGTGAGATTTGTCACTCGAGTTTGCCACTGCAGTTTGTCGCTGCACAAACCTAAACTTACCAATCTCGTTGAGCACTTATTATAATGTTTGTTCTGTTGGTTTTGTCACTTGGGTAATGAGTGGTGTAGTCTAGGACAAAGCGATGTAAAAAGTTTCCTTGTAATCTTTGCAATTGGCGTAAATTCCTTGGTGGTGGAATTTTCGTGATAGCTTGGACCTTGAGGGGGTCCATTGTGATGTCGTGATGGGAGACAATGAACCCAAGAAATCATTCGACAGTGATCCAAAATATGCACTTGAGGGGGTTCAAGCGGATATTATACTGGCAGCATCGTTGGAAAATGATGCGTAAGTCGTTTAAATGTTGATTTCTCATTTTGGATCGAGCAGTGAGGTCGTCCAAATAAGCGTGGATGATGTAATAAATATCATGGAAAACATAGGTCATGGCCCATTGAAAGGTAGCACCTGCGTTCTTGAGTCCAAAAGGAATGACATGATAAGAAAAGGTGCCCCAAAGGGTAGTAAAATCAGTTTTATATTGATCTGCTGGATGAATTTGGATTTGATTGTAGCCGAATAACCCATCCATAAAGAACAATGCTTCATGGTCAGCACATTCATCGATAATTTTTTCGATGAAGGGAGTTGGAAAGTTGTCTTTGGGAAAAGCATGGTTGATATTGCGAAAGTATGTGAAAACGCGAATGGTTCCCTGTTTTTTGTTAACAGGGACGAGGTTGGATACCCATGAAGTGTACGCAATGGGGTAAATGAACTCGACAGAGCATAACATGTTAATTTCATCTTTGATAGCCGCGTCTTTGGATGGGTGAAGGGGTCACTTATTTTGATGAACTGGGGAAATATCTGCCCAAGTGTCGATTCGATGTTCGACAATAGATGGATCAAGGTCAGGAATCTTCGTATATGATGAGGAAAAAATATCCCGGTATTCCTGAAAGAGAGCTTTGTAAGTTGTGATTTCTTCAGGGGAGATGCAGAGCCAATGGTTATTTATTCTATGATTCCCAGTTTAATGGAAATGTCGATTTTGACAATGGGGGAAATGTTGGCCATGTTTCCATATTAAAAATCATCTGGGGTAGGGATGGGGCTATTGAACCAGTCTATATTCCCTGAAGGGATAAAATCCTTAGTTTCGATTGTGCATATGGAGGTTTGGGTAGAAGGGTGAAAGGCCTTCTATGAGAGAAAAAGTGCTCTATGATGGAGTGCATTCCATGGGAAATCAGGGATAGTGAGTTATTCCAGTATATCTTTGTCGTCGTGAAAAATGTGAGAATATAGTGGATCCTAGGAGATGACAGGGGGAACTGTCAAAGTGTGATTTTCCTCTAATGGTGAGGATGCAGATGGGATATCATGTACAGGGTGCGAGGGACCAC
>JZKD02S1947995.1:13824-34026 GCA_000966675.3 Picea glauca | reverse complement strand
GATTGCACGAACTAGTAACAATCTTTGAAAAGAGAGGGCCACTATTGACCAATCTGGATGATTTTGTTTGCAATCTCCTTGGAAACAAAATGGCCACCAATGTGAAAGGGTTGAGAAGCCATATAGTGAAGAACTGTCAACATTATTTAAGAGATCTATTTGTCTACACAATACAAAATTACATCATCTATAAACCTACGAAACAGTAAAATACACAATATGACATAATTTGAGGATTTTAATGTCAATCTCCTTCTGTGACTTTCAATGCTGGGAAGGCAGTGTTCATTATGTAAGTAACATACAATATCATGATATTAAGGATGATCAATGACATATACATTCTCACAATCAACAACAAATCAAGTAGATAAAGAGTCATCATCACTATTGGAATCTTCATTAGGATCGCCATGCTAAGCTTGGTGGAGAGATAAATATCACCCTTTAATAGTGTGATAAGTAAATATCTCAAAAACATGCTCTTGTATCTTAGTTAACTAATGAGAAATATTTCCTAAAAGGAAAGTTTGGGACAACAAAAATTTAATGGTAGGTAGAGGAACCTTTACCTTGGTATGTTTTCCAAGAATGAAGTGGCGAAATTTTTCAACAACCTTGACCAAAGAGAAAGAATTCTTTTCAATCAAGGTATACTTCAAATCAACATTAGAAAGGCTTAAGATCATGAAATCAATTGATTGTTTTGAACCCAAGTCATCCTTTTGTAACAAGATAGACAAGCTAGCTTTCTCTATAGTATTGTATATGACATAATCTTTTAGAAAATCAAGTTGAGCAAGCATAGGTGCAAAAATGGCTTTTTTGATATCCACCAAACCTCTCTCGGTGTCTTGAGACTAAGAAAATTCATGTTCCTTTTTATGCAGATTATGAATAGGCTTGACCATCCTCGAAAACTCATGTATAAACCTTATAACAAAATTGTTTTTTCCCATAAAGGACTACATGTCCTTCTTTGTGGTAGGTGGAGGAAGGTTTTGAATGACACAAACCCTTTCTAGGTCAATAATAATGCTAGAATCTTTAAAAATATGGCCAAGTTATTTCCCCCGTGAGACACAAAATATAGACTTAGCTAGATTCAAGGACATGCCATACTTTCTACAACATGGAAATACTTGCCTCGAGTTATTAAAAGTGTCTACCGATAGCTTGGAATGAATAGTATGGTCATCGAGGTAAACCTAAATAATCATACCAATTAATTCATTGAATGTTATGTGCGCATCTCTCTAAAAAGTGGTTCCTGCATTGATTAGACCAAAGGGCATGCATTCATAAGTGAAGGTGCCCCACTGAGCAGTGAAGGTGGTTTTATAATGATCTTATCACTTCAGGTGAATTTGATCACAGCCTAAGAATACATCAAGCAGAGACATCATTTGGGATCCTACAACTTGTTATAGGATTAGTTCCATGTTGGGGAGCATAAGGTTATCCTTCACTCTTTCCTTGTTAAGGGTGTTAAAGTCTACAAATATTCAAATGTACCCATTAATTTTGTGAATTAGGAGCAAGTTAGAAACCCAGTCAGGGTACTTTACAAAGAAGTCAATAATTATCTCTCCTTCTTCTACTTCTACCTTTGCTACTTTTGGTTTACTTTTCCTATTTCTTCCTTTTCCCTTTTCTTTTTCTTTTCTACTGAAGAAGAAGCCTATGCCTCAACTACCTATGTATCCTCTCTTGCTAATGGTGTTGTATTTACCCAGTTAATTTCTTATGACTCAATGGATTAAACCACCTCTATTGCTTATGCCCTTACTTGTGCTTTTGAAGAAGCATATTCCTCTCTAGCTACAAGGTCAACTCAATCAAATGGATCTATGGATGTTAGTGGTGGGACTGGATATAGAACCAGTTATGATACTGGAATTGAGCACCTTGTCAACTTCCCTCCTAATAGTGGCCTCAAAGGCTAGAGTAAATATTTGTTGTCTTTGCCAAATATGAATAGTGTTGTATTTTATAGTAATATCATGATGGATAATTCTCAGGTCAAAACCACAAAATTCATCATATGAATAGACAAAGACATCCCTGAATTCAAGGAATAAAGCAATATTATTTTTATTTTCTAACTCGAAATAATTAGTGCTTATAGACAAAGTTTTAGGATCATCATCTGCACCAATATTCATAAGGATAGTGTATGATACCTTTCTCTTTGAATCCTGTTTAGAGGATGTGTTCTTACTCCAAACATAACTTAGGGAAAATGAATTATCCAAAGGTAGTAAGCCCTTTGGAAACTTTTTTTTTTCTATGAGAATGACATTAGAGTATCAACTTGCTCTCAATAAGAAAAAAACAACAAATGTCCCTATCATCCTGGGAATTTTTCCAAGAATCATCATTATCAAGTAGGTGAGGTTTATACAAATATATCATAGGATGGTTACAATGGTTAGCTAATAGCTATCTCTCGAGTCTAGTAATGTAAGGGACTAGCTTATCAATTATACAAATTTGCTTCTCTACAACTATTTACAACTATTCATGTAGATTCTCATGTAGATTTTTTTTTTAAACCTACAGGAGGCATGGCAATAGCGACGAAAGTTTGTCGCAAGAAAAAAATGAATTTTTACTCTACCAAGGATTTGCATTGTAATAGTGATGAAAGTTCGTTGAACCTTTCCATGCTTTTTCGTCACACATATGTTATCTACGTCATAAGATGTTGGTGATTTTTTACTCTACCAAGGATTTTCGTGGCAATAGCGATGAAAGTTCGTCGCAAGAAAAAAATGAGTTTTTACTCTACCAAGGATTTGCATTGTAATAGCGATGAAAGTTCGTTGAACCTTTCCATGCTTTTTCATCGCACATATGGCATCTACGTCGTAATATGTTGGCGATTTTTTACTCTACCAAGGATTTTCGTGGCAATAGCGACCAAAGTTCGTCGCAAGAAAAAAATGAGTTTTTACTCTACCAAGGATTTGCACGGTAATAGCGATGAAAGTTTGTTGCACTTTTCCACACTTTTTCGTCGCACATATGGCATCTACGTCATAAGATGTTGGTGATTTTTTACTCTGCCAAGAGTTTTTGTCACCATTTCCACGATTCTTCGTCTCACCTTTCCATGCTTTTTCGTTGCACATATGGCATCTGCGCTATAAGTTGTTGGTGAGATTTTTACTTTGGCATGATTTTTTGTCCCTATTGTGACGATGTTTTGTCACTATTGCCACACTTTTTAAGGTAAACCTATCTTGATGATGACACGTGGTGACCTTTTGTCGTCATTGTTTCCATGAATACCTGGTTCGTGGATATAGCAACAAAAAAATTTCCACGAAAAATAGTTGTTGCTTTCGTGGAGAGTGCGATGGATATGTCTGGAAATAGCAATGAAAAACTGTGGCAAATTTGGTCATATGTAGTTGTGATGAGATCCTGGGTCTAGGACTAAACTCATTACTATTGCCTAAGCTCATCACATCTCTAAAGCAACGAAATATCCATTATCTTTATCACGCCAGAGGAGCAGGTCAATTGGGGCGATTTTAGTTTCGTGGAAGTCAAGTGGAGAGGTGGGATTCACTGGCACTTAAGTGACTGAATGGGGGTTGTATTGTAGGGCTCTGACCTACGCAGGTATTCAATTGAATGGGAGACCAAATATTCTTAGATGGACTAGGGGTGATGGATCTGGCAACATCACAACCAAAATTGTCTACAACACTCTGGCCTCTAAACTTTAGTCTCCAAAAATTTGTGGTTGGTGACGTAACCTTTGGGAATGGGATCTTCCTCCAAAACTAAAATTGTTTACGTGGTTAATTCTGGAAAACAAAATTCTAACATGGGACAATTTGCAACGTAGGGGTTTCTCTGGTCCAAGCATTTTCTCTCTTTGTTTCAAAAACCCGAGATTGTCTTGCACCTGATGGTTAAGTGTATCTTCGCACATCATGTTTGGACTTTGATTTTAAAACCCTTAAACTTAAAGTCAACGTGGACGGGTTCCACTGTGTCTTCATGTTTCGAAGGTTGGTTAAATCAAAAAACAACTTGTCCTATGTTTCCATGTCTCATTTGTTGGCAGATGTGGCTGGAACGTAACAACGTTACTTTTGAGAGTGGTTGTTCTTATTTACACTCGGTTTTACATAGGACTCTTGGTTGGTTACACAGTCCCAAGGCTTTACAGCAAGTTGTAGTTCCTAGGCGTATACCCTCGATTTTAAAGGAAGACATTCCAATATGTTGGTTTGACGGAGCAACTCAGTTACAGGGACAACAAAGTGGAGTTGGAGGTGTCATCAGGATCAACGACCACACTGTTTTTCATTGGACCTTCAATTGTGGGTCGGGTACTAACACCAGGGTTGAGCTAGTGGGTGTTTGGGCTTTACTATCTCTTGTTTCACGACTACATACCCTGGATCTTCAAGTATTTGGGGACTCCAAGATTATCATTGACTAGATAAATAAAAAAGGTAATCTACAGGTAATCACTCTCGAGTGCCTCAAAGAACTCTACTGAATCTTCATGTCTTTATGTTTCAGTAACATTTTCAGAGATCACAATAAGCAAGCAGATGTCTTATCCAAGAGGCATTTACAAAACCAAGAAGGAAAAATCTACTACAACTAGTTTGAAGAGGGGCATGAGGGCCCCACCCTCTTCATGAATCTTGTTTGATGTATTTCCTTGAATCAGATGATTGAGAGGCTTTTCTGATGTTATACTTAGTCTGGGTTGGGGGAAAAGTCTGGGTTGGGGGAAAGACTTCGATCATTTAGCAGTCATAGTATTTTGATCCTTAAGTTGCTTGTGGGCTCATTGATATTTATCAGACGGGTGTTACTCCTATGCCTGAAGGAAGCAAGGTTTAACAATTGTGTTTATTTTTTGAACTTGACTTTGTATGAATGTAGGAAAATATTATATCAATATATGAGAAATTTTTATAAGATTTATTTATAACAATGGGAGTCGGATTTTATAAAATTATATATCATAAAAAATAATTAAATTGTTGTATAAATACTTTAAAACTAATTTTTTATCACTATTTTTATAATAAATAAAAACCAATAATATTTGATCAAATTAAAATATTTATATAAATATAAAATAAGATAAAAAAATATAATAACGTTTAACATTGTAATTATAATTAAATTATATTAATTTAGAGAATAATGAAATATAAAAATACGCCACTGTGAAAATAACTTAATTTTAATAAATAAAAAAGGTCATGGATAAGTCATTCATACAAATCTGTAATATCGTATTGGAATTATATTTTATAATAATTTCAAAATAATTTAAAAGTAATAAACTTTAAAAAATATGTCTATTCGGATTTTCATGGTTGTATGGGGAAGTTGAAATAGACTAATTTAAGTAGTAAAAAAAGATTTGTTGAGATCATCAATTTTTATTAGTATTTTTTTAGATTTTAATTAATTTTTAAAAATATTATTAAATTAAATTGAATAATTACTTTAAATATTATTAAAAAAAAACCTTAACCTAAGAATATCAAAACCATTTTTATAACATCATTCATAGCCCCTAAATCATTATATATATATAAGAAGTGATATATCTTTCCCACCTGCAGTTTAAATAAAATTTATGTACGGGATATTTTTCCAATCGCGTTGACTTGTACCTGTACGGGATTTTTTGTTCCTCGTATTATAATTATCAATTTATATTAAAAATTATAAAAAATATTAAATCGGTATTTTTTTTATATTTATATTTAAATTATATTTAAATTAATTTATTTTTATACAATACTATTTATATATTAAACCTGAGAGATCCATTTTGAATTTAATTTAAGCATGTTAGATATGACGAATGTCATCATCTCACTTATCTTACTGACGATGTCATTTTCATGGTATTTCAATAAATAATATAATAAAAGTTGAAATATATATTTAAATAAATAATATGTATTGATGATTTTTATTTTGTTAATTAATTAAAAAATTAAAATTAAATACATGTTAAATATATAAATATATAATTTATTTATTTCTTAATTTAATGTACAGAAATATCAAGTCCTATTTACGACTTGGGAACTTGAATTAGAAATGGCACTCAGATTTAGTTTTCTTTAGTTGTATTGTGCCGAATCTCAGATTATATATAACATGTATGTCAAAACTCCCACTTAACAATATCTCATATATCTTTAGTAATTGATTATTAAGTATGCCATTGATATTATTTTTGATATAATCGATTAGATAGTATACTCATGCAGACTCTAGTATATTGGAGCATGGCCTTATCCTACAATGGCTCTAGCTTGTGAACAAAGCTATGGATTCTTCTCTCTTAGTTGGAACTGTGGTGGTCTTTATTTTTTGTTGGGTGTGAATAAACTTGTTCTTAAAAAGTAAATTATAAATTTTTTGACAACATTTTTAAACAAACATTCAAATTTATAAAATTTTTATATAGTTTCTAGATTTTTGGTAATTTATAGAATAAAATAATTTTACTTTATAATTTGGGGGTTATTAGAAAAAGTGGAAATTGGTGAATCTTTTCTTTTAAGAAAAACATGGAAAATTAGCCCATGGGAGAGATTTAATGATGTAGGAGCATCACTCATACTCAACAACGCGTTGACCGTCAGCGCCGCAATGCACAAGGAGGGAGTGGATCCCGAGGAGAGAGAAGCACCAACCTTCTCGTTTTTTAGTTTAAAATCTCAAATTTAATGTAATTTAATATTGTAAGGCTCAAGGAAGGATGAATCATTGTGTTTGTACATGTTGCTTGTAAAGTCGCCTTTAATGGCTGACAGGTAGATAGATCTAGATCTGATTCAGACTAGATGTAAATTAATTGTAATATAAATGTGAGTAGGTGTAGGAAGGCTCAAGAAGCCCCTCTTATGTAAAAATATCATTGTATTGAGATTTGAATAGGCACTACCATAGAGAGCATGGAGAGAAATAGTGCAATAGAGCAAGGAGAGTGTAGGAGAAGAGAATACCTCTGAAGATATGAGAATTCTGGAGAGGAGAGAAGAATTGAGACTTTGTTGCAGTTCATTCTTGTAAACATTGTAAAAAGTATTCAGATTTAATACAAAAGAAGATTTCCCTGCATATGAGTCTCTGCGTGTGTATTATATGAATGAACATGTATTTACTATTCGTTTTCTGAATGTTTAATGTGCATGTATAAATGCCATGGATGTAAGTTTTAAACCTGTGAAGTAAAGAAATGCATACAGATTCTTAAGAAAAACATAATTTAATCAATGGCTCGTACACAGAGTACACAAAGATTTTATACCGGAAACCCTCAATCGGGAAAACCTTTCTTATATTCATTATATCGAATTTCACCGTTCACTATACAACATATACAATGTTTTTAGGTATTCCGTAGATACCAAAACCCTAATCCCTAAAACCAGGATTATTTTTAGTAAACGGCTAAAAATAGCAAAAACCGCCAAAAAGAAAAAAATTGGGGCGCTACCCCAAACGTTGTGCGTAACCAGGGGGGGCATACTTTCCCTCCCCTGGGACCTCCCTAGGAAAGTTCCTAACGCACACAACACGAGCAAAGAACTACTACGAGGGATCGTCAGACGCAGTTGTCATATCTTATGCGCCCATGCACACACATGCAAAGAATATAACACATACCCAACATTCTCCCACTTGTTGTTTTCTTTGCATCCAGTGGTCCAAAGGATTATATAGTCAACAATCCAAGGCAACAATGCCCATTGTTACTCTACACAAGGAGAACTTTTATGTGCTCACAGACTTTGTCAATGAATTTGCAACATTCTTCAAAGTGTCAACCTTTTCCAACACCACCTTTTTTTCCTCAACCATGTCTCTCACAAAGTGATACTAAACATCAATATGCTTTGTCTTCGAATGATAAGCTGGGTTCTTTTCCAGGAAGATTGCACTCTGACTGTCACAATCTAATCTCACTGCTTGTTGTACCAACCCAATACCTGAACACAATCTTTGTAACCATACTGCTTCCTTGCTTGCATGAGTGGTTGCCATGTATTCAACTTCTATAGTTGAGAGTGCCACTACAACCTGTCTTTTTCTCATCCAACTGATTTCTCCTCCTAATAGGTTAAACACATACCCACTTGTAGATCTTCTGCAATCCAGATCTCCAACCCAGTCTGCATCAACAAAGCCATGTATGTCTAGCACTCTATCCAATCCTGGTCTTCCTTGGTAGTACAATCCATAATTGGTAGTTCCACAAAGTTACCTGAAGACCCTCTTTATTGTTGTTCAATGCTCCTTCCCTGGTTTTGACATATACCTGCTCAAAAATCCCACTGCATGTACAATGTCCGGTCTAGTATAGACCATTGCATACATCAAACTACCAACTGCATTGGCATATGAAACATGGGACATGTCCTCTTCTTCTTCCCATGTCTTGGGACACTGATCTGTAGATAACTTTACACCTATAGGAATAGGAACCTTGACCGGTTTACTTCCATGCATATTAAACCTCTGCAATACCGTCTCAACATATTTTCTCTGATTCAACCACAGTTTTATGTTTACACGATCTCTTTCAATCTCCATTCCCATAATGAAGTTAGCAGCATCGAGATCCTTCATGTAAAATTTGGAGGATAGCTGTGATTTCACCTCCTTGATAACATCCATGTTATTTCCTACCAACAACATGTCATCAACATACAACACTACATAAATGAAGTGATTACCAACCTGCTTGGATTGTACACAGTGATCATCCCTGCTTCTTACAAATCCCAATCCAAGGATGTATGTGTCAAACTTTTGGTACCACATCCTAGGTGATTGATTCAGACCATCTAGTGACTTCTTTAGCTTACAGACTAGCTCTTTCTTTCCCTTCACTACAACTCCTTCTTGCTGCTTCATGTAGATTTCTTCTTCCAGATCCCCATGTAGGAATGTTGTCTTCACATCCATCTATTCCACTTCAAGATCAAAAGAAACAACAATAGATAAAAGAAATCTAATAGAAGTTAACTTAGCAACAGGAGAGAAAATTTCACCAAAGTCAAATCCCTCAACTTGGGAATAACCTTTTGCTACTAACCGAGCTTTGTATTTCTCCACTTTACCTTGTGCATTAAACTTCTTCTTAAACAACCATTTGCTACCAACAAATTTTCTTCCAACTGGCAACTCAACTATATCCCATGCCTCATTCTTATCCAAGGCATCCATTTCTTCAACCATGGCCTTCTTCCAAAGTTTACTATCCTATGACTCCACTGCCTCCCTGACAGTTATGGGATCATCATCAGTAATAGATAAAGATAAATTGGAATGAAAATTAGGTGGACTATACCTTTCTGGTTGCCTTCTATCTCTCATTGATCTCCTCAATACTGGGGTATGAGGTTCTTCTTCTTCTTCTACTTCCTCTTCTTCAAATGATTCATATTTTTCATAATCCAACTCAAGCTCTATTTTCTCAAGTTCATCTTGCGTTGGTAGGAATTCATGTTTGGACACATCTTTTACCTCTATGAAAACCACATCTCGACTGTAAACAATTTTCTTGGTTTCTGGGTTCCGAATCTTATAACCTTTCACAACATCTTTATAACCAATAAAGATACACTTTTCATCCTTTTTATCTAGCTTAATTCTATTTTCCTTTGGAACATGTACAAAAGCATCACAACCAAACACTCTAAGATGTTGAAGAGAGGGTTTCTTTCTAGACCATACCTCGTGTAAATTTTTATCATCCAATGCTGATGAAGGTGATCGATTGACCAGGTAACATGTTGTACCGACTGCCTCTGCCTAGAATTCTTGTCCTAACCCGGAACCGTTGAGCATGCTGCTTTATTTTTCCATCAATGTCTTGTTCATCCTTTCTGCAACTCCATTTTGTTGAGGAGTGTATGGAGTAGTCTTCTGCCTTGCTATACCACACTTCTTACAGAATTCTTCAGATTCATTTCCGCATAAGTCTCCACTGTTATCTGTTCTCAATACCTTTATTTTCTTCCTGATTTTCTACCAGAGCCTTAAACTCTTTAAATTTATCAAATACCTCATATTTATTTCTAAGAAACTAAATCCATGTGTTCCTTGAAAAATCATCTATGAATGAAACATAATACATAGATTTACCTAGGGATGGAAGAAGAACAGGTCCAAACACATCATTGTGTATCAACTCTAAGATCCCCTTTGCTCTTGTAGCACAATATGGGAATCTTACTCGATTATGTTTACCATATATGCAATGCTCACAGAAATCAAAATCCAGAGTGCAATTAGACATACCTCCAACCATAACTTTACCGTGTAGTGTTCGAAGGCCCTTTTCTCCAATATGCCCCAGTCTTTGATGCCACAACATGGTCTTGTTTTATGGGATAGTATTGGTCTTGTCTCCTTCATTTCTCTGCTCAGGGACAAGAGAACTATTACACCCATTAGTATAAGTGCTTCCCAACAACTTGTACAGAGTTCCACATTGAACTCCCCTCATCAACACCATTTCTCCTCGTACCATCTTGCAAGTTCTCTTTCCAAATACAGTATCCACTCATGCATTTTGCATCTTTCTTACAGATATCAAGCTCCTGGATAGTTTTGGAAAGTGAAGAACCCTAGGGAGAGTTCTAATCCTTCCATGTTTTAGACACAACTTAACTCTTCCACGTCCCAAGATTTTCTCTCTCGAGTCATCTCCTAGGAATACATCACCACCATCATATTTTTCATATTCAGAGAACCACTCCCTGTGAGGAGTCTTATGGTATGATGCACCTGAGTCGATCAACCATACATAACGATCTGCATGTGTACTTGTAGATGCCAGGTAAACATCACCTCCTTATTCAATGGAGGTTTTCGCCTCTGTGAAAGAAGTACTATCAGATCCCTTTGGTTTTTCAACCTTCTTAGACTTGCAATATTTCTTATAATTCCCTGCTTTACCACACTTCTAGCATTTCCTCAAAGATTTTTCTGGAGACATAGATCTACCTATAGATTTTGATCTCCACCCCGAAGGATTACTAGGATTTCTGTCTTGGGTATGACCTCTTACAAATAAAGAATTTGTGTTATGACCATCCATGTTTTTTCGCCTCATCTCTTCAGATAACAAGGATGCAACTACATCCTCATACTTCAATGTAGATTGAGTGGTACTACCTATTGCTACAACCAGATTATCCCAAGAGTCTGGTAAAGAACATAACAAAGTAATACACTTATCTTCTTCTGCAATCGTAGTATTAACAGAGCCAAGTTGACTTACCAGAGTATTAAAGGCATTTAGATGTTATGTCACATAATCTCCATCTTCCATCCTAATATGATACAACTTATTTCAAAGAAACAACTTGCTTACCAGGGACATTGATTGATACAAATTCCCCAACTTGTCCTATAGATCCTTGGATGTAGATTCTCCTAAGACATTCAACAACACCGAATCTTCCAGGCAGAGTCGAATAATACTCCTTGCTCTTTTGTCCAACTTCTCCCAATCTTCCTCCGACATACCAGTAGGTAGTGTACTGGTAGTTTGTGTACTAGTAGGTTGTGTACCAATAGTCTGTGTGCTAGTAGGCGGTGTACCAGGATCCACAACGATCCATTGCTCTTTGTCTACAATAAGGTCCTCCATCTTCATTTTCCAGAGCTCAAAGTTTTTACCATTGAACTTCTCTATCTCGATTCTAGATGAGCTCACCATTCCTCTTTCTATACTCAAATCTCCACTGCAAAAGCTCCAACTAAACCCATGTTTATCACAAAACCAAGATAAACTTGATCTATCAAGACCGAGCCAAACCCTCAACAACAAAGACATCCCTTTGAAGCCAAAAACGAGCTTTGATACCACATGTAAGTTTTAAACCTGTGAATTAAAGCAATGCATATAGATTCTTAATAAAAATAGAATTAAATCAATGGCTCATACACAAAGTACACAAGGATTTTATACCGGAAACCCTCAACCGAGAAAACCTTTCTTATATTCATTATATCGAATTTCACCATTCACTATACAATATATACAATGTTTTTAGGTATTCTGTAGATACCAAAACCCTAATCCCTAAAACTGGGATTATTTTTAGTAAACCGCTAAAAATAGAAAAATCCAGGATCGTCAGACGTAGTTGTCATATCTGACACACCCACACACCCACATGAAAAGAATATAACACATACCCAACCATGGATGTATAATTGTTCCCTTTGTAGGAATAGATAGACTTCTCTATCTTTGTGAATTTTTGAGTGTTCTGGGCTCTCAAGGCTACTGCAAGGAGTGCACACCAGAGTTGTTGGAAAACTCTGAGAAGCCAACGCAAGGAGTGCGCAAGAACTCATTCAAGAGTTCTGTGAAGAGCATGCCAGATGGGCACACCAGAACACGTCATAAGCTTAGAAGGAATAGTGAAAGGAGTGCATAGAGAAATCCCAAGGAGTGCGCAGGTGAGTTTGTAAAGTTTAGGACTCCGGAGAGGCAAGTGAAAAGAGTGCACTAAGTCAACACATTGTTAAAGTGTTGGTCAATCTCAGGAGGAAGAGCACATACAACCAAAATTTTGTTGAAGGAACACTCTGATAGTGTTCAAAAGCTCAGAATAAAGAGCGCAAAGTACTAGGAGGGCACAAGAGGTCATATGAAAAGAACAAAGGGAATGAATCCTTTGAAACTAAAGAATTGAAAGCTTAGGAGATATAGTGCTAGTGTGCATAGTGCCAATGCAAGGAGTGCATAGGTTGAACCATTTATAGGCTCAAAAGCGTAGGAGAGGTAGTCTGAATTCGCGCGGAACGAGTGCAAAGAGTGCACAAGATTGGAAATTCGTCAAGTGTTGAAGAAGCTCAGAGGAGAGAAGCGCAAGGAGTGTGCCAACACATCATCCAAAGTGTTGAACAAATATCAGGAGGAGTAATGTTTTCTAAAATGCAGGTAGATACCAAGAAGTTGGTCCTCCAAGAGGAGATCAAAGGTTAAGCCTTTGAGAAACTTTGAGAATTCCTTCATTGGAAGGAAAGTGAAGTTGCAACAGAGGAGGAGCCTTAAGAGCCATTGAAGTGGTTGTAATATTTGATCTAGGCCATTGGATCAAATCCCAGATAAAAGGAGGACTTCACAGGAGAACTTATTTTAAGTTCCAAGCTCGGGAGAGGAAATGCAGGCAGAGGCCAAGGAGTGACCCTACAAAAGGAGAGATCAAAGGTTCGAGTCCTTTGACCAAACAAAGCTCAAGGAGGGAGCCCATGGTGTGCGCCTGAGTTCAAGCTATCTAATATAAAGAGTGTAACGAGTGGAAATCCCTTTGTTTTAAAAAATGACGGACGAGATATGTTTGGGAGAAGAAAGGATCCAACACATCTGTTGGATCAAGGTAAGGTGCGCAGTTGTTAAGCTCTTAAGTTCTTCGGACTTCGTCATTCCGGCAAGTCTTAAGTATTTTTTGAAAACGTGGACGAAGCTCTGAAGTCGCGTAGCAGACCCTGACCATTGGCATTAGATACACGTGTCTACATATCAAGCATGGTTCGTAAGTCCGACAGTCCGAGAAAACTGGAACATTGTTGCAAGAGCATGCAAAAACCCCGAAGCTCTAATCCTGGAGAAGCTCCTAACCATTGGCGTTGGGTGTACGTGTTGATATATCTCACGCATTTAGATATTTGGCACTCCGAAGGAATTTGGGTGTAAATTGTTCTAGGTCAAAAATCCCCGAAGGCCCAAAAGACAGAGTCCATCTTGACCATCCATCCTTAGGCACATGTTGACCATAGATCCCTGCCCTTCACCATTTCAACATTCAGGGAATTGGTGGTGGTTAGAGGTAATAACTCCCGAAGTCCAAAGTTACAGAGTTGATCACAAATGTTGGTTGTTTAAGTATCGGGAGCCGTCGATCTCCGCCATTCGCCAGTTTAGCATTCAACAATTCAGGAGCAGGCATTGATTTAGGCTGAAGAAGTCTCGAATCCTAGAGTTCGAAGTGAGCATAGACTATTGATCTAAGGGAAATGTCCATTGTTCGATATGAGAATTCGAACTTTGTGAGTTCGAAGGTATTGTGTGTTGGAGAAGAGAAAAATTCCGAATCCTAGAGCCTCGGAGTTCCCTGGAGTTCCCATGAGTCGTAGATCTTCACAAAGGATGTAGACCGTTGATCCTGGTAACTATTCGGGAGTTCACGAATTTGACATTCAGAGGGATTGGAGTGTTGTGTTGTTAAAACCTCCGAAGTTCGAAACTTCGGAGTGCCGAAATAACACATTTTTTTAGGCGCCTGGTTCTAGCCTGTGGTCATATGCAATTTCCACCGGAGAAAAGGGTCTAGCACCTGAATTTGATAATAAAGGAAACGAGAGGCTTAGAGAAAGCACCCATGGGTCTTTGTGGGACCTGTACAAGGAAATTAAGTGCCTATGAACATTAAGAGAGGATCCAGTAGGGTTCCGAGAGATAATTCAGCTCCTGCGTGAACGATCCTAGACCGAGAGGTCGTGCGAGCCCCAGGAGAAGGTGGGGGTTTGCATCATTTAACTCCTGAAATTTTCCCTGGTGTGAGCTCAAGCTACTTTGTACAACAATATGTGACAACCTTTATTTTTAATGGGCATGATGTCCATAAATAGTTTCCTTCCACGTGTATCTCATATACTCATATTTGTACCAACACGCTCTGGGGCTCTCCCCTACATGGCCTTCCCACATAGAGCACAAGTGTAGTTTGACAGGTGGATTCTGGTACTTAGATCTTGAGATTTGACTTGTTATTTTCTAGATCATGCACCTCTATGATCTATGCCTGTATCATTTCGTGACACATGTGCTTCGTGAGCCATGGCCCATGTCAAAGGATTTGCAAGCTTAAGTGTTTTTTCAAATTCAGAATCAGATTGTAAGTTGATATGCTCCATGTACAAGAACATTGTTGTTGCACATCCTAACCTTCCATCAATATGGGAGATATATTTTAGCCTCTTGGCCCGATATCTTCAATAGATATTTTTTTGTTGTTGGTCACCATGGTTTCATAGATATAATATTTCTTGATATGACTATGGTTGTGTAAATATTTATGATTGATGGAAGCATTCATCGTGGCTTCATCAACCAACTTTATTGGCCTTATTGCATATTGCATTTTTTAATGTTTTGTAATCCCGTTGTTGGTGGATCCATACTTATTGAGCACCTTTGTATGGTTTTCATAGATATGAATGAAATGTGTATGGTTGTATGTTTATGTCTCTCTACATGCACATATGCACCTTATTTTGTGGATGTTATTCTGAGCATATACCTAATTTCTACCCATTTTTTATGGGAATTTTTGTGATCTTTTCCAAGAAGAGATTTGATGTTACGCTCCCCTCTTACCATAGATCACATTCACACATAAACTCTATCATACCAAATTTGAGATGTTCATTATGAAAACCATCTTTGGGGTCCATTTCCTTTGTTGTAGGTTCACCCTCCAACACTTACATTAGCGCTTAGCATTATCACTTGTACAATTTACATTATCCTTCTCTTTTCCTTGATGGATGTTTCCTATTTCCATCATCGATTTAGTGAAATGTTGAGTTTGGCGGTGGGAGAGAATTCCCTCAAATGGAATACTGAAATTTTGAGATTGGCAGTGGGAGAGAATTGCCTCAAATGGAATTGATTGATTGGTAAAACAATGAATCATATCTTTCGTCTTGGGGTTTGTACATGGACCCTATCTTAGTATGATATTTAGGTTTTCTTCCTGTATCAGTTGCACATTTATTATGGTTCTTTAAGGTTTGTTGCTATACCATTTAGCAACTTGCCAATGATAGTGGAATCAGTAAATGGGTTGTGTATTAATGATGAGACCATGAATCTGTTTGCTTGTCTATGCATGTGAATCAGTTTTTGTTTTTGAAGGTTCATGACATAATTGTTTGTCAATTTATTGTATTTTAGAGGTTATTGACAATGTTTTTTTGATAACTCTTCAATGAATCCTCAATATTTTGTCTTGTTTGAGGTGTTGAGAAGAGAATTCCACTATATTTCCAATGGTTGGTTGTACACCACAATTAATGGCTTTTTGAGATTCTTATTTTTTCTCATGGGCTGGGTAAATTAAGAGAATTGAATCCTCACTTGTAAATGGGTAACTATCATAGCCTTGTTTATTGGGACCCATATCAAGGATTGTTGTCCATGACGACCTTTATTTTTTGTGCCCCTTTTTTTGTAGCTACAATAGTGGATTTTGGGCCACTCGTGCAAATATTCTTAGACTGTCACTAGGTTTTTACCTTCATGACCAACCCCGTTTTGCAGGCCCTAGAGCTAGCCACTTTGGAGTGTTTCTTGCATTGTTGTCCAATATAGTCATCACCGTCAATTAGTACCTCCAAGATTTTTCAATCTTCTGTGACATTGATTTCGATCATCTACAACCACCTAGATCAACATTGTGGGGGATGGTGTGCAATGCTTCCTTAATTGATCTTTATGCTTCATCATTTTGTTTCAACATCAAATATTTTTTAAGCATGAGTCTCATATCGAGCATTGATTCCTATTTTGACTTGGTGATTGCAATGGTTAGCAACCCATGCACTTTAGTGAGATGGATTCACGTCCATAAGGACATTCATTTTATGTTGTTTTTGTCAATTGTACATGAGTACCTCATCATACTTTTTGAGTTGGGACTCATTTTAGAGGATCAAACTTTTTTCTTAAGAACTTTGAAATTTGTTGTTTGGATTTCTACATGAATCTTTGATGGTGTTGACATCTTGAGGTTACCTGGCCCTCTTTAGAATTTTGGTCGTACTTCTTGTTTGGACCTTTCTATGTCTACATACCTCATTGTCCATTTGATGGTTGATGGTGATTGCTTCTATTCAAAGCCTGTGTTCAGGTTCCTCACTAGCACCTAAAATTTTGAAGCATTTATGTGGTGGTTGTCGGTGTTTTCCATTTTTGTGCCTCTTCAAACAAACCTCTTTTGCTTCAAAATTCAACCAAGCTCAATGAAGTTACTTGGCTCTTCTCTTTAGGTTTTTGGTCACACTTCCTGATTGGAGCTTTCTTGATCTTTCCATTAAACGCATCATTGGAAGATCTTTATTTTTAACTCTGATGCCCTTTTTAAACACTTGCATTTTTTCCTTTTCTGGAGAGAGGATTTTTCTCAAGGGGTTTTCTCCTTTTCTCGACTTGTGAAACTTTATTTTGTACTTCAGTACCTAATAAGGCCATGTTGCTAGGACCCAATTTTTTCTTATGTTTATTCCCTACATTTTGCTCGCGGAAGGATGTTTATGTCTTTTTCAATTCTGGAATACAACCAACTATTATTAGTTGTAAGCTTAAGTAGGCATCCTGATTTGTAGAGATATGAAAACTATCCTTTGATAATGTCGATCATTTCTCATTGTATATTGAATATAATGACAACTATCCTTAGTTAATGTTAAGCATTGAATATAATAGATATACAAATCTGTTTTTTCTATTGCTATTTCCTTCTATAATGTCTAGTCTCAATTTAGATCCATCTTAAGCTTGAATTTCTACATTTCAAACTAACTATATTGCCATTTCAAACTAACTATTTTATAGTGAGGTTTCTTCACATATAGTTTTGAAAAATTCTCGATCTAATAGAAACTCCAATCATGCCACTGTTATAACTCCTACCTTAATTAATTTATACAGGATGTGAATGAGTCCAAATTACAATCAGACATTTTGTTTTGGATTACAAACAGACCTAAAACACCTAGACGTCAAAGGGTATGCTATATTTACTCCCGCCGACGAAGTATTCGCTTACAATATAAATGGCTTATGACATTATGTTGTATAAATATTATAATTAAGGTATTATATTCGACTTATGACATCATGTTGCATTGTGTACATAGAAGACAACTCGGAAGCAAACAACCTTTCAAAGTAAGCACTTCTCAAGCAACCCGGGAAAATTATCTATTTCCAATGTGTTGAGGAACATGAGGGCCCTCCTTTACAATAGATATTTTCTAGATTCCGGATGGCATTTGTAACTCTGTGGGGTAATGGGTTGTAGTTCAGTATCTTTCTGCTTTTTGATTTTGGGTATTTGGGAGGGACTTTTAGTAGCCAATCCATATATATATTGAGGTTTGGGGAGATAGTATGGATCTTGGATATCCATTAGATGTACTTTTTTGAACTAGATGGTGATGGTTCTATGTAACAAAACAATTTATATTTTAAATAATATAAAGTGAATCTTTTTTGGAAAAAAAAGGTATTATATTGGGCTTTGTCTATCTATTCTATCAAATGGTTTTTCTCATAAATGGTGAGATAAATCTACAAGAAATCACTCAATTTTATCAATATTTTTATAATAAAGAAGAATTAATAATATTTTATCAAATTAAAATATTTATATAAATATAAAATAAAATAAAAAATATAATAATGTTAAATTATAATTATAATTAAATTATATTAATTTAGAAAAAATAAAATATAATAATCATTTTTTTATCACTATTTTTTTTTGTTAAGTAAAAAAGGGAGGATCCTGTTTGTATTAGATTCACAGAGTTACAGAGTCTTGTTGAAATGCCAGTTGTCCTGCTTGAAAAAGGAAACCGAGACAGTTGGACATTCTATGCCACTTGCTTTCAAACAAACAAAAATTATCAGAGTGTCATCCTTCCCGAAGGAAACCAGGACGCATAGCCATTAGATTCGGTCTGTTCTTTAACATCCTACTTACATCGTTGCTATAATCTAACTGAGCTAAAGCTTTGTTATGAAACAAAAAGAGACTACTAACTATGGACATAACAAGACCTTTTAACCAGTCGTCTCTTCCTCTTCACCATGCTTTCGCCATCCGGCAAGAATCGCATAAGCCTGCGCGCACGTAGGGCATTGTCTTCTCGGGGGAGTCCTGGAGTGTGAAACGTACAACATGTCAAGGCGTTGGTTGATTTGAATGGTCCTGAAGATATGATCGTCCACCATGCTTCGTGTTTCGAAGATTAGTTCTAGGTACCCCGAGTTGATGAATGGAGGCTGGTACGTAGGGCATTGTCTTCTCGGGGGAGTCCTGGAGTGTGAAACGTACAACATGTCAAGGCGTTGGTTGATTTGAATGGTCCTGAAGATATGATCGTCCACCATGCTTCGTGTTTCGAAGATTAGTTCTAGGTACCCCGAGTTGATGAATGGAGGCTGGTCCTGCCATTTTTCTTGAACAAAGGCGATGGGAAATGGCCACTGTGCATACTTTTCGTCCTTGCCTTCATTTGCGTCGCTGACTTGGTGTGCCTGCTGCTTCCTCAGGAGGTGCACTCTTAAGTGGGTCGGCTTTTTCATCTGCACCGCATGGTACTTCTTCCTCAACGTAGCAGGTGGTGAATTCCTCTACTAGGTAATTTGCTTTGTGGCCGTGTGATGTTTTTGTAGCCGGAGTCTTGGCTACCTTGCCGAAATCGGTGTGGAGATTCCAGTTATCCGGGATTGTGAAAAGGAGATGTTTTGGATAGTCCTGAATGGGCTTGTCCGGAGTAATCTCCTCCACATACGCCATAGGAGGCGTTCTAGGTCTCCCGGGCTTCCTGGTTCTCCTAGTGGATGCCAGAGCCAACGCCTTTTCAAATTTCTTCTGTCGCTTCCTACGTGATTCGAAGACATACCATGCTGCGCCTCTGCGAGGCCTTCCTCGTGCTCTTGGCATGTTGAGGAGCCGGGCTATGGCCGAAATTCCAAGTGGAAGGTTAGCCCTGCTCCAGTTCTCAGGTAGCTCTGCGTTTGGCTCTGCAAAATTTGAATGCCTCTCATATCTGTCGAGGCAACTGATAAGGATGAGGATGACCGTGACAACCCTGGCCATTAAGGCTAAGCTCTTAGTGCACTGGTGAGTCGTCTTGTTCGCTCGCTTGAGAGGCCTCGTCCATTGGTGATGGCATTTTAATGGTGAAGAGATGGTGGCCGGTGGCTATTATATATGGCGCAGCCCGACGTGTTTCCGCGTGCCCTGCCTTCGCGACAGGGGATTTTTTTATCACTATTTTTATAATAAAGAAAAACTAATAATATTTTATCAAATTAAAATATTTATATAAATAAAAAATATAATAATGTTAAACATTATAATTATAATTAAA